>CAUYQU010010925.1:0-83234 GCA_963574635.1 Cheracebus regulus | reverse complement strand
TTTTTTTTTTTTTTTTTTTTTTTAAGATGGGGTCTCACCGTGATGGCCAGGCTAGTCTTGAACTCCTGACCTCAGGTTGATCCACCCACCTCAGCCTCCCAAAGTGCTAGGATTACAGGCATGAGCCACCGCGCCCGGCTCAGGCTGGTCTCTTAACTCCTAGCCTCAAGCTATCCTCTTGCCTTGGACCCCTAAAGAGCTGGGGTTACAGGCATGAGCCACTGCGCCTGGTCCTCATATTGACCTTTATATCATGATTCCTGTTAAGTGCTAAAAAGCTGAACCATTAAATTTTTATATCTAATGATATAGATTACAACACTTCCCCTCAAATGCATTACAAGAGTCAAGTTTAAGTCACTGACTTCATTTTTTTAAAGAATCATGAAATATCATTATCATTATATTGTAATTAAAATGATATATAATGCTTTGGAAAAAAATTCTTTTTTTTTTTTTTGAGACAGAGTCTCACCCTGATGCCTAGGCTAGAGTACAGTGGCATGATCTCGGCTCACTGTAACCCCTGCCTCCTGGGTTCAAGTGATTCTCCTGCCTCAGTCTCAGACTCCTGAGTAGCTGGGTTTACAGGCATGAGCTACCATGCCCAGCTAATTTTTGTATTTTTAGTAGAGATGGGGTTTCACCATGTTGGCCAGGCTGGTCTCAAACTCCTGACCTTAGATGATCCACCTGCCTTGGCCTCCCAAAGCGCTGAGATTACAGGCGTGAGCCACTGTGCCTGGCAAAAATTGATCTTTTATAGAAAAAAACTGGGATAACTGATTTCTATGGCTTTCAAAGCTAAAATATATACTTAACCAACTCTTTAAAAAGGAAACAAACCAGTAAGGTTATGAAAACAAACCAGCACAGCCATCACCACAAGTAACTGGCATGCATACGTGCTGTTAGTGACCTAGTCATGCTCTAACTTCAGAAACAACACAGCACTGTATATTTTACCCCATCTTATCATGGAAAGACATGGACTCTTCCACATTACTTCCACATACATTCTTACGGCAGCCATGGCAAGAAGTCTCTGTGCTCTCGATCTGCCGCTCGAGCTCCACGGCTCGGACGCCAGGTGCCAGAGCGCTGCGACACACCCCACAGACAGGCTTCTTCGGCTTCAGACATTCCTGCAGGCATGCAGAGCAAAAGCTAGAACAAGACATACAGAGAACCTCCGTCACGCATCATGGAGACAAGACGACAAATATGGATCAACTTTTAAAAAGACATCAATGGATAATGGAGTAAAAACAACTTGCTCTCTACTCCCAATTCAAATACAAAGTCCTTCCAGGCCAGAAAAACTGAGGAATAGAAGTAGACTACAAAGAACAAACAACTGCAGAAATAAACGCAAACTCCTGTGATACACAGTGAAGGGTGTTAAAGGTTGAGGCCTCAAGCCTTAGGCCTTGCCACCGAGGGATCTCAGTGGGGTTTCAAATCTCTGTTATTTCCTTTGTGAAATGAATCCTACCTCTAGGATTGCTGGGAGGATGTAGTTTCTTTATTAGACCGCTGGCAGAGTGTCCAGCATGTACCAAATGCACCATAAATGGGAGCTGCTGTCATTAGAGGTGAAGGCAAAGCGCTTTGAGAACATAAGAGGAAAAACAACTAGCTGTGACCTGAGAAGGAAAGGGCTAAGACTGCAGAGACAGTGTCTCTGATCAGCCTTAAAAGAGTTCAGCTGGATCCTCTGTAGTTTGTGAACGTGATGACTGGGTGTTCATGCACACGTGTGAGATGTGCCAACCTTGAACCTTGTTACAGACATTGGTCCAGTACTCATCTGACACTTTAAAAAAAAAAAAAAAAGAGGTTAGCTAGCAGAGGAAGGGAAGACTATTCTAGGCCTAATTTAGGCTTAAAATTCATTATGTACCTGAGGAAATAATAATCTAACAGACTTTTCCACATAGCAGAAGTTTAAAGCAAGATATTAACAAGACAAGACCAAATCCAAGTTTCAGAAAAACATCTCTGTGCTATCATGGAAAACAAGTTTTGTTGTTGTTAGTTTTTTGTTGTTTGTGTGTGTTTTTTTTTTTTTTTTTTTTTTTTTGAGACAGTCTCGCTCTGTTGCCCAGGCTAGAATGCAATGGCGCAATCTTGACTCACTGTAACCTCCACCTTCTGGGTTCAAGCGATTCTCCTGCCTCAGCCTCCCAAGTAGCCGGGATTATAGGCGCCCGCCATTGCATCCAGCTAATTTTGTATTTTTAGTAGAGACGGGGTTTCACATGTTAGTCAGGCTGGTCTCCAACTCCTGACCGCTGGTGATCCACCCGCCTCAGCCTCCCAAAGTGCTGGGATTACAGACATAAACTATGGAGCCCAGCCCTGTTGTTAGTGTTTTTTAGGTAAGGAGATGAAAAGAGACAAAGCAAAAACCAAACAGATGGCTAAAGGCAGAGGATTGTGAGGGCCTGACTAAATCAGTAGAGGATGAATTCAGGAAATGATTCAGACAATCAGGACCTGATAACTTACTGACTTTCAAGAAAACAAGGAAAGTCAAAGATGACTGAGTTTCTATCCTGAAGCCTAGCAGATGGTGATGCTGAAATAAGGCATACAGAAAGAATGGAGAAGACACCCTAGGCTACCTACCCAACCTGCTATTAAGACAGTACAACCCAATCTGCCAGAAAGAACTAAGGATGTATAATGAAAGGCAATCTTCTGAACACTTGACCATTTTCTACTGCCTCTAAGAATCTCCCTCCTGTTTGTCATTAAGTTAGATGTTAATGCTGTTAGGAATTCCAGATCAGGTTCAGAGAAGGTGAGGGAATGTATTCATTCGCCACTGAGGGCAGAGTGGAAACTTGACAAAGCCCTGTTCTCATGACACTTACATTCTAGAGTGAAGGGAAACAAAAATGTTAATTTCAGATAGTGATTAAATATATGAAGGAAATATGGCAAAGAGACCAGCTGGGGTGATCACAGAAAGCTGCTTCTGAGGAGTTGGCATTTGAGCTGGGTGGGACCCGTTTACAAGGACAGCCACACAGATCTGGGTGCAGAGCTCCACACCGAGATGATGCCAAACACAAATGAGCACTGGAAAGGAAGGCAGGCAGGCAGGCAGGCCGTGGGAGCCACAATGCGGTAGACCATGGCAAGAAGGACAAGCAATGAGGCAGTAGAGACAGGCAGGGCCTTGTAGCCATCACTTGTGTTGCCTCTTCACAAAGGCAGATCACAAGAGGAACCCAAGAGAGCACCGAGGGTCCAGTGAGTACAATGGAACCAAACCCAGCATGCAGATAAAAGCAGCTTGAAGTCTCTTCTCAAGCGCACACACAGGTGGTACAGCTCATCTGTCAAATGTTTACCAGCCACTTCGTGCCTGAGACACATCCAAACCACCAAACTGCTTTTGAACTGCTCAAATATCCTGGGCTGGCTTTTCAATTTCTATTTCCTACTTACGGGCCCCTTTCTAGTTCAGCTTTGATACTCCACCCAGTCCAGTGCTAAGAAGAAATTCCCCTCTCTTGGGCACCCAGCCAGCTGCCCTTCTCCAGCTGTATTATACTAGATGGAGTCATTCAGTCTTGAAATAAAGTTTCATAAAAATCCAATGCCCCAGCCAGAGTTGCAGTAATGTTCAAGTTTCCAAGGGCAAAAGGTAAAAATCTACTAGGCACAGCAGAAAGCACTTGGCTGGAGCTAAGGGGAAGTCAGGCTGCCCCCACAGAGGTGCTTCCAACTGTCTTCAATTTGCATTGAACTGCTAAGCACGTGCAGCTAGAACCACGAGCATAGAGAATAGACAAGGTTTGAATCCCGGTACAGCTCCTTGCCCTCTGACCTAGGAAACAGTCACCTAGCTCAAGGAAACGAAATTTCCTTGAGCAAAATTGGAGAATTTTGCTGCTCTTCATTTAGCAAACTGTGCTGGGTCTAGCCTTTTTACAAATGTTAACAGTAAATGAAATCCACTGAATTAATCCAAAATTAGGTAAGTCTGATCCAAGGATAAATGGATTCAATGAAAAAGCTAAAGACCACTTCAACTCTCGTGAAGTTTGCTTCCACTACTAATTTCTTAGTTCATTCAACCATTACCTGATCACTCACCCCATACAGAGGTGTGATCCCTGAAATACCCTCCCACTTGCAGAAGGAATTTTTACACTAGTTTGACCAAACTATTTGGTCAAACTTATTTATAATCAAGTCACTGAACTGTAAACTCAGAAGGCAGAGTCACCTTTTTACTTTACCCCAAGATCTGGCACACAGAGGGCATTCCAGTCAGTTGACGGGCAAAAAATATACGGCCACTCCTTCATGAGCTGTAAGTTTTGCTCTGTGCAAGCAAGAAGGAAGTTAAGCCCCAGAAAGGAAAGTAGGGGAAGTAATTTAGACAGGAATGGTGTTTGGTGAGGTAACTTAACCTGGGACTTGAAGCCTGAGGATAAAAAGAAGAGTTCCAGGCTGAATTGCAAAGAGGAATAGCCTAAGGCTACATGAAGAAGCAAAAAGCAGCCAGTGTGGCTGGGAGCCTTTGCTAGGTGCCAACTACTGTTCTCTGGAGTAGCAAAATAGTCACCTGCAGTCCATCTGGGAAGAGTTAGGCCATGATAAGCCTTCCGTAAGTGAGCCTCGGACCCTCAGTGTATTCACCTGTAATATGGCTACCAACCCTACTCCGCTGCAGGGTGGCTATAGAATGGCTATGGGGTGCAATGGCTACGGTGCCTGCTAACTAGTGAAGGGGTCCCAAGACCAATGCCAAGGTAATCCCACAATAAGCACTGAGAGAGGCCAGAGGAAAAGCCAATTCTCAGAGTCAAGAAGCAGGTGGCCACGTTGCCTACAATTTGTTTGAGCTCAGGTGTGTTTGTGCGTCTAATGGAACAAGGCTTAGATTCAACAAGGCTTAGATTCAGCCCCGGCCACAGCCCAGGACCTGGACTGGACATTTTTACACATATCTGCTTTAATCACCATAACCAGTCTATTCACAGTATTCACGTCATGAAGGCTTAATTGAAAATCGAAAGAAACAAACCTCCTACACAGGAAGTAGAGAATGCTAACAATCTCATCTGCCAACTCCCACCCCCTTTCACAGCTAAGGGCAGACTGGCCAGAACCACATAAAGACTTCCCTTTTGTTTTAGTCTAGTTCAGCGTTTCTCCCAACTTTAGTCCACGTTAGAATAACTCGGCACAGCTAGACACGATGCCAAATGTCCTATGCTTTAAGAGCGACGTGGACTAGAAAGGAAACGTCGGCACTCCAAGCAGGACTTCAGAGCCTAAAGTCCCCACAGGGCACGAGTTCACTATCTCGTCTAGGAAGGAGACTGACAGGCCGTCTGGTACAGCGCAGGCGCTCAACGGACAGCAGCTGCCCAGCTAAGGGCGGAAGGACTAAATACTTGGGAGTGAGCGGGACGGGACAGAAGAGCGCCCCGGCAGCTTTCAAGGCCCTTAGGACCCCTGGGGCGGGGGGGGGGGGGCCGCTGGGGGGACCCTCTGGGTCACCTCTGGCTCCCGCCCCGAGACCCAACTCGTCAGGGCCTCGCTCCTCCGCTCCCTTCCCCTCCCAGTCAGGCGCCCCCCGACCAGGCCCGGGTTCGCCGCTTACACGTGTCCGCAGGGCACCTGTACCGGCTTATCGTACACCTCTAAGCACACGGGACACGTGAAGCGGCCTAGGGGGTCAGCCTCCGCTGCCGGCCCCGCCAGGTGCGCAGTACTCTCCCGGTCCTGCTGTTGCGCCGCCATCTTGCTGCTCAAGCGCCGCGCAACGGCGGCCGAGAAGGAGTAGGCTCGCGGACGGCGGGGCTGGGGGCGGGGCGCCGTTGGGGGCGGGGCTTGTGGGTGAGCCACGCCTCCCAGCACAGGCCTGTAGCCTCACCGCTCAGATCTGAGCCACCTAGAGGCCGAGGGCAATCTGGAAAACGTGGAAGCTAAATCCAAAGGCTGCCAGATTTGTGACGGGCTTTGCGCGTGGACCGCTGTGTTCCAAATTTAAGTCATTAGTTCGGCACCACTTGCACTGTAACTAGTTCTCTTCAAATCATATTCCTTTTTCCTTAAATTTATTTATTTAATCTATTTTGAGACAGGGTCTTGCTTTGTCGCCCAGGCTTGAAGTTCAGTGGCACGATCACAGCTCCCTGCAGCCTCGACTTTCGAGATTCAAGCAATACTCCCACCTCAGCCTCCTGCATAGCTGGGACCACAGGCAGTCACCACCATGCTCAACTCATTTATTTTTGTATTTTTTTGTAGAGACAGAGAAAGGAGTTGGGGCGGGGCGGGAGGTACTGGCCGGGGGTGTGTGTGTGTGTGTGGCGGGGGGTGGGGGTAGTTCTCACTACGTTGCCCAGGCTAGTCTTGAACTCCTGCACGCAAGCGATCTGCTCGCCTCGGTAACCTGAAGTGCTGGAATTACAACTTTGAGCCACAGTGCCTAATCCTTTCTTAAATTTAAGCAAACAAATTCTCATAACAGATCTAATTCCTAAGCTGCAAGAAGAAAATCAGTATCATTTGTTTATACATAGGAGCTGGGCATGGTGGGTCACACCTGTAATCCCAGCACTTTCGGAGGCCGAGGCAGACGGATCGCTTGAGCCTAGGAATTCCACACCAGCCTGGCCAACATGGTGAAACCCCATCTCGACTAAAAACATAAAAATTAGCAGGACATGGTGGCGCACACCTGTAGTCCCAGCTACTCTGGAAGCTAAGCCAG
Source organism: Cheracebus regulus (assembly GCA_963574635.1). Taxonomy (NCBI): domain Eukaryota; kingdom Metazoa; phylum Chordata; class Mammalia; order Primates; family Pitheciidae; genus Cheracebus; species Cheracebus regulus. Next base: position 76,489 of record CAUYQU010010925.1, on the reverse strand, counting down.
GAGAATCGCTTGAACTCGGGAGGCGGAGGCTGCAGTGAGCTGAGATCCCTCACTAAGTCCAACAGTCACTGAACTCTAGCCTGGGCGACAGAGTGAGACTCCGTCTCAAAAAAACAAAAAACAAAACAACAACAACAGCAACAACAAAGCACATTCATCTCATATTGTGCAATCATCACCATCAGCTATCTCCAGAATTCTGGTGGTCTTGCTGAACCGAAGCTCTGTGCCCATTAAACAATAACTTCCTGTTCCCTCCCCTCGCCATGCCCCAGGCCCTGGCAATTTTCTGTCTGTGATTTTGAAGCACGTATACCTATAGAATTTTCCCTGAGCACTGCTTCCACTGTGTCCAGTAAATTTTGGTATGCTGTGATTTTGTTTTCATTTGTTTCTCAGTATTTTCTTTGTATTTATTTTATTTATTTATTTATTTATTTATTTATTTTGAGATGGAGTCTCACTCTGTCTCCCAGGCTGGAGTGCTTGGAGCGATCTCTGCTCACTGCAACCTCCGCCTCCTGTATTCAAGCAATTCTCCTGCCTCAGCCTCCCAAGTAGCTGGGATTACAGGCATCCGCCACCACGCCTGGCTAATTTTTGTATTTTCAGTAGAGACCGGGTTTCACCATGTTGGCCACCCTGGTCTCAAACTCCTGACCTTGAGTGATCTGCCCACCTCAGCCTCCCAAAGTGCTGGGATGACAGGCCTGAGCCACCACGGCTGGCTGATTTCTACCTTTTAAAATCTCCTGAGGCTGAATTCGTGGCCTAACATGTGGCCCATCCTGGAGGCTATCCCATGTGTAACTGAGAAGAATGTGTATACTGTTATCAGTGTACTTTGGGTAGTGTCTCTATATGTGTTAGATCTGGTTGTCTTATTGTGTTACTCAAGTCCTTTATTTCCTTTGTTCTATTTGTTGTTTGAGAGGGGGACATTGAAGTTTCTATTATTGTGGAACTGTCTATTTCTTCCTTCAATTCTACCAATTTTTGCTTCATATATTCTGATGGTCTGTTATTAGGTACATAAGTGTTTATAATCGTTATATCTTCTTGCTGTATTCGACTTTTTATTAATATATTATGCCTTCTTTATCTCTTGTAACCTTTTGGACAAGTAATTTTTCTTTTTTTGAGACAGAGTCTGGCTCTGTCACCCGGGCTGGAGTGCAGAGGCACGATCTTGGCTCACTGCAACCTCCTACTCCCAGGTTCAGGTGATTCTCCTATCTCAGCCTCCTGAGTAGCAGGAACTGCAGGTGTGCACCAGCATGCCCAGCTAATTTTTGTATTTTTAGTAGAGGCTAAAAATTTAGTAGAGACTAACACCATATTAGTTAGGCTGGTCTTGAACTCCTGACCTCAGGTGATCCAACCTCCTCGGGCTCCCAAAGTGTTGGGATTACAGGCATGAGCCACTGCACCTGGCCTGGACAAGTCATTTTTCTGATATTAGTATTGCCGCCCCTCCTCTTCTTTGGTCGCTATTTTCATGAAATATCTTTCCCATCCTTTCAGGGCTAGTCTATAAAGTGAGTTTCTTGTAGACAGCAATAGAGTTGGATCACTTTTTTTTTTAAGTGGATCACAGCTCACTGCAGCCTCCCCAGGCTCAGTGATCCTCCTGCCTCAGCCTCCTGAGAACCTGGGACCTACAGGCATGGGCCATCACGGCTAGCTATTTTTTCTATTTTTTGTAGTGACAAGGTCTCCCTATGTTGCCTAGACTTTTTTTTTTTCTTTTTTGAGACAGGGTCTGGCTCTGTTGCCCAAGCTGGAGGGCAATGGCACAATCATGGCTTACTACAACCTCCGCCTCCTGGGCGCAAGCCATCCTTTTACCTCAGCCTCCCAAGTAGCTGGGACTATAGGCGTGCACACCCAGCTGATTTTTAAATTTGTTGTAGAGACAAGGTTTCTACAAAAAATTTACCCAATGTTATCCAAGCTCGTCTCGAACTCTCAAGCTCAAGTGGCTCTCCTGTCTTTGTCTCCCAAAGTGCTAGGATTATATATGTCAGGCATCATTATTAAAATTTGTTTGCTTAAATTTAATAAAGGGCTGGGCATGGTGGCTCAAGCCTGTAATTCCAGCACTTTATGAGTTACTGATGCAAGTGAATCGCTTTTGTCCAGGGGTTCAAGACCAGCCTGGGCAACATAGTGAGAACCCTCCCCCCACACACACAACTCCTTCCCCTCTCTCTACAAAAAATACAAAAATAAATGGGAAGATCACTTGAGGCCAGGAGTTCAAGATCAACCCGGGCAACATACGAAGACCCCACTCTCTACAAACAAATAAACTAAAAATTAGCTGAGTGCAGTGGCATGTGCCTACAGCCCTAGCTACTCGGAGAAAGGTTGCTTGAATCCAGGAGCTCAAGGCGTCGGTGAGCTGCAATCTTGCCACTGCACTCCTGCCTGGGCAACAGAGGAAGACTTTGTCTCATAAAAAAAAAAAAAATTAAGGCCAGGTGCGGTGGCTCAGGCTTGTAATCGCAGCATTTTGGGGGGCCAACATGGGAGGATTGCTTGAGGCCAGGGGTTTGAGACCAGCCTAAGCAACACAGCAAGACCTCATCTCTACAAAAAATAAAAAAAAAAAAAACCTAGCTATGTGTAGTGTAGTGGTGTGCACTTGTAGTCCCAGCTACTCAGGAGGCTAAGATGGGAGGATCGCTTGAGCCCTAGAGGTTGAGACTGCAGTGAGACATGATTGTGCCACTGCACTCCAGCCTGACTGACACACCCCCATTCACAAAAAAAAAAAAAAAAAAAAAACTACACAAAATGTAAAATTCTATTCTTCAGTCTTACTAGTCATATGTCTAGTGTTCAATAGCCTCACGTGGCTCATTGCTACATATTGAAAAGAGCAGACATAGAACATTTCCATTGTTGCAGGAAGATCTATTGGACAGCACCACTATATCACAGATACCCTCGTACGTGTGAGACAGTTACATGCACACAGATACCCAGGACAGCGTTGGTCACAGTAGCAAGATACTGGAAGCAACCAAAATGATGATTAGGGAGTGATTAAATAAATGCATTAGATATATTTACTAGTATGTAAATTCACTGAGGTCAGAGGGTTTTGTCCATTTTGTTTCCTGCTGTATCTTCAGCTTCTAAAACAATGCCTAGTGCATGCTAGGGAACTACATAAATAGTTGTTAAATAAATATGAAACTGATATTGAATCCTCTCATATGCATATATATATATATATATATATATATATATATATATTTTTGGAGGCAGAGTTTGCTCTGTCACCCAGGCTGGAGTGCAGTGGCATGATCTTGGCTCACTGCAACGTCTGATTCCTGGGTTCAAGCGATTCTCCTGCCTCATCCTCCTGAGTAGCTGGAATTACAGGCACTCACTACCATGCCTGGCCAACTTGTATTTTTAGTAGAGACGAGATTTCATCATGTTGGCCAGGCTGGTCTTGAATTCCTGACTCAGGTGATCCATCCACCTCAGCCTCCCAAAGTTCTCAGATAACAGGCATGAGCTACTGCTGCCGGCCTATTTTTATTTATTTTTATTTTTATTTTTGAGACCGAGTCTCACTCTGCCATTCAGGCTGAAGTGCAGTGGTGTGATCTTGGCTCACTGCAACCTCCACCTCCCAGGTTCGAGTGATTATCCTGCCACAGATTCCCAAGTAGCTGGGATTAGAGGCGCCCGCCACCATACCTGGCTAATTTTTGTATATTTAGTCAAGATGGGGTTCCACCATGTTGGCCAGGCCGATCTCGAACTCCTGACCTCAGGTGATCTGCCTGCCTGGCTTGGCCTGCCTGGCCCAAAATATATTTTTAATTAAAACAACATCAAGGTGCCAAGTAATGCAACTAGTATATGTTTATATATGATAAATAGATGCTTTTGGAAAGTAGGGTGACCAACTGTCCAGGTTCACCTGGGAGTAAGGGGTTTCCCAGGATGTGGGACTTTCAGTCAAAGCGGGGAAAGTCCCAGGCAAACTAGGATGAGTCAGTTGCCCTACCGGAAAGATTTCTGAGAATCTGGTACCAGTGGTTCCTATTAGAAAGGGAAACTGGCCTGGGCATGGTCGCTCACACCTGTAATCCCAGCACTTTGAGAGGCTAAGGTAGGTGGATCACTTGAGTCCAGGAATTTGAGACCAGCCTGGGCAACATGGCAAGACACTATCTCTATTTTATATGAAAAGAAAATAAAAAAACAACAAACAACAAAAGGGAAACTAGGGGACAGATTCTTAGATTCTGGGCCTGGAGAGACTTGTCCTTCTATTTCCTCTTGTGTTGTCTAAATATTTATATCAAGTTCGTGCACACTTTTTAATTAAAAATTAGGGACCAGGTGAGGTGGGTTGCATCTGTAATCCCAGCACTTTGGGAGGCTAAGGCAGGAGAATTGCATGAAGCCCAAGAGTTCGAGACCAGCCTGGGCAACATAGCAAGACCCCATGTCTACAAAAAATACAAAAATTATCTGGGCATGGTGGCATGCACCTGTGGGCCCAGCACTTTGGGAGGCTGAGGAGGACTGCTTGATCCCAGGATGTTGAGGCTGCAATGAGTCATGACTGTGCAACTGCACTCCAGCCTGGGTGACTTTTTTTCTCTTAAAAAAAAGAAAAAATAAACAAACAATGGTACATTAAGAATAGTTAAGATGGGGCCGGGTGGCAGGGCGTGGTGGCTCACGCCTATAATCCAAGCAATTTGGCGGCCAACGTGGGCGGATCACCTGAGGTCGGGAGTTCAAGACCAGCCTGACTAACATGGTGAAACCCCGTCTTAAAACAAATAAATAAATAAATAAAAAGATGAGGCCAGGCAAGGTGACTCATGCCTGTAATCCTAGCACTTTGGGAGGCGGAGGCGGGCAGATCACGAGGTCAGGAGTTTGAGACCAGCTTGGCCAACATGGTGAAACCCTGTCTACTAAAAATAGAAAACTTAGGTGGGCATGGTGGTGGGTGCCTGTAATCCCAGCTACTCAGGAAGCTGAGACAGGAGAATTGCTTGAACCCGGGAGGCGGAGGTTGCAGTGAGTGAAGACGACACCACTGCACCCCAGCCTGGGCGAAAGAGCAAAACTCTGTCTCAAAAAAAAAAAAAAAAAAAAAGTTAAGATGAATCAGAAGTAACTCCAGTCCTCGTCATGTAACTCTCAGACGTCAGAGTTGTATCAGCCTCAGGTCACATGTAAAATTTATTGCTATAGTTATCTAAGATAGACATAATTTACCTCATCATATATTGCTACATTTTTAAACCCCTGGGCAGATCATTTAATCTCGATTTCAACTGGTTCTTCGAGATTACCAAACTGTGAAGAGTCAGGAATGATTCCTACTGATACCACCAGGGGGCGTGTGAGCCTATCATAGACTCACCTGGCCCTGGGAAGAGAACACCTGCTCCTTTATTCTTTCCAGTTTCCTAAGTATTTCCTCCCTCTGCTTATCATGGCTTACTGCACATTGCCTGAAAATAAAAATCAAAAAAGACAGAGTCTTGTGAGAAAACATTGAACAACAACAACAAAAAGATAGAGTCTTGGCTTACAAGGACTCTTAACAGGAGAGACACTGGCATGTAAATATTCATTCAACCAATAACTCTGTGTACTAAGTCTCCTGCTAGACATTGGAAATGTAACTGTGAATGATTCAGACTCAAACAGGAAAGCCACACGGGGATGATCACATAAAAATGCTGCCTCCTGGCCGGGTGCAGTGGCTCATGCCTGTAATCCCCGCACTTTGAGAGGCAGAGGCAGGCAGATCACTTGAGGTTAGGAGTTTGAGACCAGCCTGGCCAACATGGTGAAACCCCCATCTCTACCAAAAAATATAAAAATTAGCCGGGCATGGTGGCGCACACCTATAGTCCCAGCTACTTGGGTGGCTAAGGCAGGAGAATCACTTGAACACAGGAGGCAGAGCTTGCAGTGAGCCAAGACTGTACCACCTCACTCCAGCTTGGGTAACAAAGTGAGATTCTGTCTCAAAAAAAATTTTTTTAATCTGCCTCCAGAAAATTGCATTTTGTCAGTTCTCCCACCAGCTCACAGCATTTTACAATTTCTGTTATATCAAGGGTCAGCCACGTAATGAGGTAAAAACAATAATGATCGCATACTATCTGATAAGAACTACAACCAAATAATGAATATTAACAAGAAGAGATTGAAATAGGGAATTTAAATCCCACTTCATCTACAATAAACTGCACCTCATATGTACATTATGACTTGAGACATTGGCTAAGGATAGAACAAAGTCATCACAATTAACAAGATATTTCAAAACTAAGCATTCACATAGAAATAGAATTTCCAGGCCGGGCGCAGTGGCTCATTCCTGTAATCCCAGCACTTTGGGAGGCTGAGGTGAGCGGATCACGAGGTCAGGAGATGGAAACCGTCCTGGCAAACCTGGTGAAATCCTGTCTCTACTAAAAATACAAAAAAATAGCTGGACATGGTGGTAGGTGCCTGTAATCCTAGCTACTCGGGAGGCTGAGGCAGGAGAATCACTTCAATCCAGGAGGCAGAGATTTCAGTGAGCCAAGATCTCACCACTGCACTCTAGCCTGGTGGCAGAGTGAGACTCCATCTCAAAAAAAAAGAATTTCCAGGTCATTTGGTAAATGTGTGTTTAATTTTATTAGAAACTGCCAAACAAAACCATTTTCCAAATATTTCCCATGAGCACTAACAAGGTATGAGTTGCTCCACATCCTCACCAACATTTGGCCGTCAGACACTTTTATTTTAGCCATTCTAGTGAGTGTATCGTGCAGTGTTAGTTTTCATAATGATTAATGATGTTGAGTACCTTTTCATTTGCTTATTGGCCATTTGTATATTCTCCTCTGTCAAGTGTCTATCCAGATCATTTGTTATTTATTGATTTTGAGATGGAGTCTTGCTCTGTTGCCCAGGCTGGAGTGCCGTGGTCCAATGTCTGCTCGCTTCAACCTTCGCTTCCCAGGTTCAAACAATTCTTCTGCCTCAGCCTCGCTACTAGCTAGGATTTCAGGTGTGCGCCACTATGTCCAGCTAAATCTTTTTTTTTTTTTTCCCCAGGTCAGATGGGTAATGTGCCGACATCGTAACAACGTTCGAGGGTGGCACATCTCACACAAGCGTGTGAACACCCAATCATCATGCTCATGAACTACAAAAGGATCTAATCTTTTTGTATTTTTAGTAGAGACAGGATTTCACCATGTTGGCCAGGCTGCTCTCAAACACCTTACCTCAAATGATCTGCCTGCCTCGGCTTCCCAAAGTGCTGGAATTATAGGCATGAGCCACTGGCCTGGTCCCCCAAAAAAGTTTTTTACTGTGATAACATACATAACATAAAAATTGCCATTTTAAACACCTTAAAACGTATAATTTAGTGGCATTAATTATATTCACCATGTTGTGCAACCATCACCTGTGTTTCCAAAATGTTTTCAGTAACCTAAACAGAAACTGCATCTATTAAGCAATAGCTCCCCATTCCTCCTCTCCAGTCACTGGTAATCTCCCTCATCCTTTTTCTGTCTCTATGAATTTGCCTATTATAGACATCTCATGTAAGTGGAAGCACACATTTGTGACTGGCTTCTCTCACTTAAGGTAATGTTTTTAAGGTTTATCCATGATGTAGCCTTGGAATTTCTTCCCTTTTTAAGGCTGAATAATATTCCATTGTATGAATGTACCACATTTCGTTTATTCACTCATCTGTCAACAAACACTTGGGTCTTTTCTACCTTTTGGCTAATGTGAATAATACTGCAATGAACACTGATGTACAAGTGTCTTATTTTCGATTCTTTCAGGCATATGCCTAGGAGTAGAATTGCTGAGTCATATGGTCATTCTGTGTTTAACTTTTTGAGGAACTGCCAGACTGTTCCTTATAGCGGTCGCACCATTTTACATTTCCACCAGCAAGTACGGGTATTCCATTCTTCACATCCTTGCCAGCATTTGTTACTTTCCTTCTCAAAAACATTTTATTATAGCCACCCTAGAGGGTTTGAAGTGGAATCTCACTGTGGTTTTGATTTACATTTCCCTAATGATCGGTGATGGCACACATCTTTTCATGTCCTTATTGGCCATCTGTATATCTTCTTATTCTTTTTTTTTTTTTTTTGAGACACAGTCTCACTCTGTCACCCAGGCTGGAGTGCAGTGGTGCGGTCTCAGCTCACTACAACCTCTGCCTCCCGGGTTCAAGTGATTCTCCTGCCTTAGCCTCCTAAGTAGCTGGGATTACAGACACCCAACACCACACCTGTTTAATTTTTGTATTTTCAGCACAGACGAGGTTTCACCATGTTGACCAGGCTGGTATTGAACTCCTGACCTCGTGATCTGCCTGCCTCGGCCGCCCAAAGTGCTAGGATTACAGGTGTGCGCCCGATGTCTTTATATCTTCTTTGGATAAATGTCTATTCAAGTCTTCTGCCCATTTTTAATTTTATTTATTCATTTATTTATTTATTTTGAGACAGAATCTCACTCTGTTGCTCAGGTTGGAGTGCAGTGGTGAGATCTCGGCTCACTGCAACCTCTTAGGTTCAAGTGATTCTTCCGCCTTAGCCCCCCAGTAGCTGGGATTACAGGCCCCTGCCACCACACCCGGCTAATTTTTGTATTTTTATTTTTTATTTTATTTTATTTCTTTTTTTGAGACAGAGTTTCGCTCTTGTCACCCAGGCTGGAGTGCAATGAGGCAGTCTCCGCTCACTGCCTCTACCTCCTAGGTTCAAGAGAGTCTCCTGACTCAGCTTCCCAAGTAGTTGGATTGCAGGTGCCCGCAGCCTCCCAAAGTGCTGGGATTACAGGCATGAGCCACCGTGCCTGGCCAATTTTTGCATTTTTAGTAGAGATAGGAATTCGCCATGTTGGCCAGGCTGGTCTTGAATTCCTGAGCTCACATGATCTGCCCTCCTTGGCCTATGAAAGTGCTGGAATTACAGGTGGAGCCGCGTGCCCAGCCACCTTTGCCCATTTTTAAATTAGGTTGTCTATTTGCTGTTGAGTTATAGAAATTCTTTATATACTCTGGATATGAGGCAATTTTACTCTTTTTTAAAACTTATTATTAGAGATGGGGTCTCACTCTGCCGCCGAGGTTGGAGTGCGGTGGCGCCATCATTGCTCACTGTAATCTCAAACTCTTGGGCTCAAGTGATTCTCCTACCTCAGTCTCCCCAGTAGCTAGGACTACAGGCACATGCCACACGTCTACCTAATTTTTAGAATTTTTTGGAGAGATGGGGCTTTACTGTGTAGCCTAGACTGGTCTCCAACTCCTAGCCTCAAGCAATCCTCCAGCCTCAGCCATCCAAAGCGTTGGGATTACAGGAGTTAGCCATGGCCCCTGGCTGAAATCCTACTCTTTTCAGCAGCGTGAACGCAAGGTGCCGAGGACTGACCATAATGAGATAAGTCCAATCATGTTTCTCATTGGTCTGAGGCCAACTCTACACCCCAGCCTGGTAAGCCCTGTGGCCGAATCAATCACACCTAGCTAGTGTTTTTTTGTTTGCTTGTTTTTTTAAAGACAGGGTTTCACCATGTTGATCAGGCTGGTCTCGAACTCCCAACCTCAGGTGATCCGCCCACTTCAGCCTCCAAAGTGCTTGGATTATAGGTGTGAGCCACTACGCCCGGCCAAGCTAGTGTTGAATGCTCATTCTGCACTTGGCATCGTATATTATTAGCTCATCTAATCTCTCAATAATCTTCAGTGGTTCTATTAATCCCATTTTACTGATAAGGAAATAGAAGCAGGCCCAGAGAGGTTAGATCTTGTCCAAAGTCACACAGATGGAAAGCGGCAGGGCTGGGATCTGAACTCAAGCCTTTCAGCTTCAGAGCCTACTTTGACTTCTGGCCCAGGGATAACGTTACTATGTAATGAGGACTCCTCTGTGTGGCTTTCCTTTGCTTGCTTTAAGGGAGAGCAAAGGACAAAGATATTTGCTTCCAGTAAGCAGTCTTCCAAAACCCAATTTTTTTTTTTTTTTTGCAATAGAGTCTCGCTCTGTTGTCCAGGCTGAAATGCAGTGGTGCAATCTCAACTCACTGCAGCCTCTGCCTTCGGGTTCAAGTGATTATCCCGTCTCACCCTCCCAAGTAGCTGGGACTACAGGTATGCACCACCATGCTGGGTTAATTTTAGTATTTTTACTAGAGACGGTGTTTCACCATGTTGGCCAGGCTGGTCTTGAACTCCTTACCTCAAGTGACCCGCCCGCTTCGACCTCCAAAAGTGCTGGGATTACACTCATGAGCCATCGTGCCTGGCCCTGGAACCCAGTACTTTAAGAGACTGTTATAGTACACACCCAGAGCTCATAACCTCAGGGTTACTGTCTACAGGTGCAATTAAGAATCATCAGGAAGAAATGCTGAGTTGCCCACATCCAACCCCACGAACTGTGTCTCCTTGGAGCTGGGCTAGGCTGGGCGGATCCTGCTAATAACAGCACTCAGCCAGCTGCCTCACCTTTGGACTCGTGGGTTGCTCCTGCTGCAGACATGAAGACTTTAAAGTGACTGGCAGTTGGGTTTATATTTAGGGAAAAGGGGCGAGAAAACCGTTCTTACTGATTGTGAAGAAGCTTGACAGCACCAGCTTTCAGTTCAAGACAAGCCTTCTCCAGAGTTACAAACCTCCCCCAAACCCTGCCTCTACCGTGGGAGGTCAGAATGAATTCTGAGCTTTGGGAGCCAGATGGAATCTGTAGCACCCAGCAAATTCATGTGGGACAACAAGAATCCTAATCATGGATAACATTTGTTGCAGGCAGGCTCACTCCCTTCCCGGCACTGGGGAACTTCTTTTTTTTTTTTTTTTTTTTTTTTTTTGAGACAGAGTCTTACTCTGTCCCCTAGGCTAGAGTGCAGTGGCATGATCTCAGCTCACTGCAACCTCCAACTCCTGGGTTCAAGTGATTCTTCTGCCTCAGCTTCTCTAGTAGCCGGGACTACAAGCATGTGCCACCATGCCTGGCAAATTTTTGTATTTTCAGTAGAGGAGGGTGGTTTCACCATATTGGCCAGGCTGGTCTCGAACTCCTGACCTCGTGATCTGTCTTCCTTGGCCTCCCAAAGTGCTGGGATTACAGGCGTGAGCCACTGTGCCCAGCCAACACTGGGGGAACTTCTTTGCACGTGTTTTCCCATTCAATATGCGAAATAACCTTATGAAAAATGTACTATGATCAGCTCCATTTTAAATGTGGGGAAACTGAGGCTTATAATGATAAGGCTGGGCACAGTGTCTCATGTCTGTAATCCCAGCACTTTGGGAAGCCAAGGTGGGTGAATTGCTTGAACTCAGGAGTTCAAGACCAGCCTGGGCAACATGACCAAACCCTGTCTCTACAAAAATACAAGGGCGTGGTGGCACATGTCTGTAGTCCCAGCTACTTGGGAAGCTAAGGTGAGAGGATCGCTTGAGCCTGGGAGGTGGAGGTCGCAGTGAGCCGAGATGGCACCACTGCACTCTAGCCTGAGCAACAGAGGGAAACTATGTGTCAAAAAAAAAGATGCCCCAGGCAGGCAGTCTGACTCTGTGTCACAACCCTGAAGATAAGGTGTCTGACAACACAATTAAAATTATGCTCTTAAACCAGAGTGGGGATCCTGAGAAAATAAAAGAGTTGGAAAGTAAGAGCTAGTAGTTAGCAAAACTGTATCATTTCATTCAATCAAGAGAAATGCAATAAGCAGCTACTATGGATAAAGTCCCTCTCCAGGCTTTAAAACCTATAAAAGGGTTGAGTCATGATAGCTAATACTAATTGAGTAATTACCATGTTATCGTCTCACAAGGACTATCTCATTTAACCTGTATTTTGGTAGGTACTATTGTTATCATCCCCGTCTCACAGATAAAGAAACTGAAACACAGGTGGGGTGCAGTGGCTCACACCTGTAATCCCAGCACTTTGGGAGGCCGAGGCAGGGGATCATGAGGTCATGAGATCGAAATCATCCTGGCCAACAAAGTGAAACCCCGTCTCTACTAAAAATACAAAAAAATTAGCCAGGTGTGGTGGCAGTTACCTGTAATGCCAGCTACTTAGGAGGCTGAGACAGGAGAATCGCTTGAACCTGGGAGGCGGAGGTTGTGGTGAGCTGAGATCACACTACTGCCCTCCAGCTTGGGTGACAGAGCGAGAAAGAAAAAAAAAAAGGAGAGAGATTGAGTGGACAGACCAACACATGGGGCTACTAAATGCCACACCAGGGACTTCAACCTAAGTCTCACTGGCTGCAGGGTCATATTTGCTCCACTGCAGCACGTTTCTGGGGATCTTAGGTGCTGATTTCTTCCCCACCATACTCTGTTGCTTCTAAGCCCTTGGTCTGGAGAACAAGGGTTGTGATCATCATCTATCCTGGTCACAGACCTTCAACTGCTGCCAGGCGCCCACAGAGTCAAATCCAGACTCAATCTGACACCGGAGGCCCTGAGACGGAGCTGATCTGTCACCCTGACTTCCTCGCTCCTCTCCTGCACCTGTAGCACCAACCATCTCGACTGCCTGTCGTTTTTCACCCACCCTTAGTGCAGGCTGCAGAGCTGGCACTCAGGGACAAACACAGCCCGCAGACATGCGCCTATGAAAACCATGGTGTTGGCTGGTCCAGTTGCAGTAGTGCTTACAACTACCTGATCACAACCAGTCGTAGATTTCTTTGTTTCTTTGCCATTCCCATTGCTTCACTTGACTAGCCTAAAAAATAATAATAATAAAACATGGGTTTTTGTTTGTTTGTTTTTGAGACGGAGTCTCGCTCTGTCACCCAGGCTGGAGTGTAATGGTGCGATCTCAGCTCCCTGCAACCTTCACCTTCTGGGTTCAAGTAATTCTCCTGCCTCAGCCTCTCAAGTAGCTGGGATTACAGACACCTGCTGTCATGCCCAGCTAATTTTTTTTTTTGTATTTTTGTAGAGTCGGGGTTTCACCATGTTGGCCAGGCTGGTCTTGAACTCTTGACCTCAGGTGATCCACCTGCCTTGGCCTCCCAAAGTGCTGGGATTACAGGCGTGAGCCATCTCACCTGGCTGAAACATGGTATTTTATGTTTAGCATAAGTATGGGCTTATAATTTCTCTCCCCCAGTTAAATTATTATAATCTGTTATTATTTATTTTGATGCACACATTGCCCCAGATCTGGCCAGAAGGGACCCTGCATCCTGGATTTTGTGTGCTTTTGAAATCATTCTTGGGGCACTTACATCATTCTTGGGGCACTTCCTACTTTCTGGCTCAATAATATGTTCCAATCTCACGTCGTAATTTCCCTGCCCCACCCCTGGGAATCCACGATGTTCTCCAGGAACCCTGGTTCCTGGATTAAGATCTGGGTAAAGGTGCTTGTTGCTACAGGGGTGCCATTTCTTCTAGGCCCTCTCAACAGACAGAAACAGGAGGTATATTTACAAATAGTGTTGATAATTAAGACATCTTATTTAAAAATCTGGACTCCACAGTGGCTGGTGCCTGTAATCCCAGAACTTTGGTAGGTTGAAGTGGGAAGATCACCTGAGGCTAGGAGTTTGAGACCACCCTGGGCAACATAGCGAGATCCCATGTCTACAAAAAATAATTAATTGGGCATGATGGCATGAGCCTGTAGTCCTGGCTATTTAGGAGGCTGGGGTAGGAGGAACCCTCGAGCCCAGGAGTTAGAGGTTGCAGTGAGCCATGATCATGCCACTGTACTCCAGTCTGCATGACAGGTCAGGACGTTGTCTCTAAATAAATAAATACATAATCTGGATCTCTAACTCCTCTCCAAAAATCAGAGTATCTGGTCATGCCTGGTGAGCAGAAGTTTGGCCACAAGTCAGCTGAAGCATGGAAGGGGTTCAACGATATTTGTTTTCTCACTGAAGTACTTACTGGATGCCTACTGTGAGCCAGGTACGATGTTAGATTACATTACTACTAGTTTCTGATCCTACTCAGTACAAGGCTACATACTCTAGTACCCAGTATTTGCCCACACTATGTGCTTGCAGGTAGCCGAGTTTTTTGTTGTTGTTGTTGCTGTTTTAGACAGGGTCTCCCTCTGTGCCCCACGCTGGAGTGCAGTGGTGCAATCTCGGCTCACTGCAACCGCCGCTTCCTTGATTCAAGCAATTCTCCCGCCTCTGCCTCTTGAGGAGCTGGGATTACAGGCACGCACCACCAAAGGCTGGCTAATTTTTGTGGTTTCAGTAGAGACAGAGTTTCACTACATTGGTCACACTGGTCTCAAACTCCTGACCTCAGGTGATCCAACCGCCTCAGCCTCCCAAAGTGCTGGGATTACAGGCATGAGCTGCCGCACCTGGCTGCAGATAGCTAAGATTTTGACTTCAAGTCCCTGCCTTTGATTGCTCCCTTTACTCCAGCTGGAAGGAAAGCTGGACATCCTTGCATGTCCAAGTCACTCAAAGCCTAGCTCAAATGCTACCTCCTCCTGGAGGCTATCCTTAATTTACCCTGTCAGAGGTCACTGCTCCACGCTCTGAATGCTGTACCCCTCTCATATCATTCACCACCGTCTATCCTGAATTCTCGGGTTGTATTCACCTTACTCGTATGTTAGGGATATTCTCTTTCTGGTAAGGAGACTGGATGCTCTGTGAGGGCAAGAACTGTGTCTGTCTCACTCACAGTTATGCCCTTTATTTATGTATTGTTTTAATTCTTTCTTTTACCTGGGCCTCTAGCCGCCCTCCAACTCCAGTTATGCCCTTTAAACCTAGCATCAGGCTGGGCGTGGTGACTCATGCCTATCATCCCAGCACCTTGGAAAGCCAAGATGGGAGGATCACTTGAGCCCAGGAGTTCAAGACCAGCCTTGGCAAAATTGCAAGACCCTATCTCTACAAAACAGTTAACAAAATCAGTTGGATGTGGTGGTGTGCACCTGTGGTCCCCGCCACTCAGGAGGCTAAGGTGGGAGGATCACTTGAACCTAGGAGGTTGAGGCTGCAGTGAGCTATGATTATGCCACTACACTCCAGACAGGGTGACAGAGTGAGACCCTGACTCAATTTTTAAAAATCTGACATCAAACCTGGCACATGGTAGGCATTCAGTGAAAATTTTGATCAGGAACAAATTATGTTGAACACTCCATTGTGCACTAGGTGGTGCATATATGCCAGGTAGTAGTGAGATAATTGTGAACAAAACAGACATAGTTTTGTCCTCATGGTGTTCGCTGACTTCTGGGGGAGAAAGATATTAATAAAGATCACATAAATGTGCATTTGTGGAAAGACAGATATCTGTATCTGTCTCTAGTTGACTTTGTTTTTTGTGTTTTTTTGAGATGGAGTTTTGCTCTTGTTGCCCAGGCTGGAGTGTAATGGCACAATCAGCTCACTGCAACCTCCACCTCCTGGGTTCAAGCCATTCTCCTGCCTCAGCCTCCCAAGTAGCTGGGATTACAGGCGCCTGTCACCACGCCTGGCTAATTTTTGTATTTTAGTAGAGATGGGGGTTCACCATGTTGGTCAGGCTGGTCTCGAACTACTGACCTCAGGTGATCCACCCACCTCGGCCTCCCAAAGTGCTGGGATTACAGGCACGAGCCACTGTGCCTGGCCTGTGTTTGGTTTTTTCTTTTTTTTTTGGAGACAGAGTCTTACTCTGTCACCCAGGCTGGAGAACAGTAGTGCCATCCCCACTCACTACAACCTCTGCCTCTTGAGTTCAAGCAATTCTCCTGTCTCAGCCTCCTGAGTAGCTGGGATTATAGGCGCATGCCACCACGCCTAGATAATTTTGTATTTTCAGTGGAGATGGTTTCACAATGTTAGCAACGCTAGTCTCAAACTCCCAACCTCAGGTGATCTGCCTGCCTCGGCTTCCCAAAGTGCTGGGATTACAGGCATGAGCCACTGTGCCTGGCCCTCTTTTTAAACGTATTAGTATTATTTTGAATCACTTCTTGACCTTTTGGCTAAGATCAAGTATATTTTTTTGAGACTGAGTCTCCCTCTGTTGCCCAGGCTGGAGTTGAGTGGCACAATCTCAGCTCACTGCAATCTCCGCCTGCTGGGTTCAAGCAATTTTCATGCCTCGGCCTCCCGAGTAGCTGGAATTACAGGCGCATGCCACCACACCTTGCTAATTTTTGTATTTTTAGTAGAGATAGGATTTCTCTACTATGTTGGCCAGGCTGGTCTTGAACTCCCCACCTGAGGTGATCTGCCCACCTTGGCCTCCCAAAGTGCTAGGATTACAGGTGTGAGCCACTGTGCCTTGCCCCTACTTGACTTTACATATGTATATATATATAGAGAGAGAGACACCCTTTTTATATATATAAAAATATATATACATCCTTGACTTTATATAGACTTTATATATTAAATATCTAATATAGATAATATATTAAATATTTAATATAGATTATATATTAGATACTTAATATATATTATCTATAATATATATTATATATATTTATTAATATAATATATAATATATAAAGTCTATATATATATATATATATAAAGTCAAGGGTATATATATATATTTTTTTTTCCCTAAGGGTGCATATATGTATTTTTTTTCCTAAGGGTGTATATATATATATGTTTTTTCCCTTAGAAAAAAAGATACATATATGCACCCTTAGGAAAAACATATATATACATATATATATACACACACACACACACACACACACACATATATATATATATATATACACCCTTAGAAAATATATAGTATGGTTGATGTTTTGTTTTTCCATCTCACATTATGTCTCTCCATTTTTATTCCGTGGTGTGTCTTGCAGAGTTATGTAGGCTAGCATCACCCTTTTGAAGTGATCCACAGCATTTGCTAGTTTGGATATACCATTACCCCAGTGATGGACATTTAAAATATTTCTCATCATTGCTTTTGCATGAGAAATAATGATGCAACAGGTCTCCTGGTGCACGTTGTGTATTTCTCTCTGGTAGATTTTGAGAAATCCAGTTGCTGGATCATGGGGTAGCTTTTTGTTTTACACACCTCTGAACTGTTGGAATCATGTGCTACTTTGGTGATGGGAAAAAAATAAAAAATAGAAAGAGGTAGGTAGATCGTTCCTGTTGTTGGCTCTTTGGAAGTAGAGGTGCCTAATCATTGTCACATGACCCTTATATAATATGCTAATCATTATATAATAAAATCGGGAAAGGATGCTCCTGTCATTTCTACAACACCAAGTACAGAAATCACAGGCCTTCAACTGTGTTTAAAAGATGACAAACGTGGCCAGGTGAGTTGGCTCAGGCCTGTAATCCCAGCACTTTGAGGCAAGCAGATCATGAGGTCAAGAGATCAAGACCATCCTGTCCATCACGGTGAAACCCTGTCTCTACTAAAAATACAAAAATTAGCTGAGTGTGGTGGCTCATGCCTATAATCCCAGCTACTTGGGAGGCTGAGGCAGGAGAATCGCTTGAACCCTAGAGGCAGAGGTTGCAGTAAGCCAAGACCGTGGCACTGCACTCCAGCCTGCAGATAGAGTGAGACACCGTCTCAAAACAAACAAACAAAAAGAAACGTGATTCTCTTTGGAGACTCTGGGTCTTTTCTGATAGTGGATGTCACCAAGTTTCGATGACCAGGGTTTCCTACTGGTAAAACCCTTCTTCAAAATCTTTGTTTCTCTTTTGGCTTTCACAGATCCATGAAGCTGTAAGGGACTTTTTTAGCAGTCCCACGTGAAAATGCAATATTGTAAGAACTACCAAACCAGAGTGCTGAGTTGTAAAGGCGGACTTAAGGTGGCACAGTTTGTCTCAGATGGAATTCCTGTGAACATCATCACCTTGCAGATAAGAGAGGAGCTTAAACATGAGCTGATAAAGAACACAGAGACTTTGAGTGGTGCTCAGGCAGCGACAGGTAAATACAGTAATGCCACTGTTGGGACAGCAGATTGCTGGTTCTCCAAACGTTTCCCAGTATTATGTCACTGACTCCTCACACAAGCCCCACTGGTTTTAGCTGGGGTCACCAAGGTTCAGAGTGAGAATCCTACATCTGTCGTGTGCCTCCTTGTCAGACATGTTCAGAGCTTGGGGGAAAATAGATGAATAAGAAGCTCAAGGTCTGGTGGGAATGTCAGATTTATATGTATATATGTACACACACACACACACACATAATTTATATCAAAGTCCTGGAATTACAGGTGTGGTGGCGAAATCTCAGCTCACTGCAACCTCTGCCTCTCGGGTTCAAGCGATTCTCCTGCCCCAGCCTCCCGAGTAGCTGGGATTACAGGCGCCGGCCACCATGCCCGGCTAATTCTGTATTTTTAGTAGAGACGTGGTTTCTCCATGTTGGTCAGGCTGGTCTCAAACTCCTGACCTCAGGTGATCGGCCCGCCTCGGCCTCCCAGAGTGCTGGGATACAGCCGTGAGCCACTGCCCCGGCCTCTTTTTTTTAAAAAAAAAAAAAAAAAAAAAGAGAGAGAGATGTGGCCTCGCTATGTTGCCCAGGCTGGTCTCAACACCTGGGCTCCAGCGATCCTCCCACCTCAGTCTCACGACTAGCTGGGACTATAGTTGTGTGCCACCACGCCTGGCTTTATTATTCAATTTTACAGGTAAGAAAGCTGAGGGTCAGAGAGGTTAGGTAACTTGTCTAAGGTCACACAGCCAATAAGTGGCAACGCTAAAAATGGGAGCCACGCTCTCAACTACCGCCCACAGCCCGTAACACCCACAGCCTTCGCAAGGCTGGATTCCAATCACGTGTGATTTCGCCATCTCACTGGCTCTCTTTCGAGTCTTGGTGTATCTGTCTGTAAAATGGGAGCGAGGGATCCGACCGTGAGCCCCTGCTCGCTTGTGTGCAGTCAGGAGTGCAGCTCGCGGATCATCTTGATCAAGTGGTAAGTCCGGGAAGTGGAATCCGGGTTCGCGCTTTCAGCGCTCACATCTCCGAGGTCCCAGCTCCGGAGCGGTTTCCATGACAACCCGGCCAGCCACCATCCAGAGCCCAAGTGGCTTGCGTCACGTCCGGTCTGTTTACTTCTGGGTCCCAGCCTCAGACGCGGCGATGGCTTGTTAGGCTCCAAAGCGCGGATCCGTGGCTTTCGTCCTCGCTCTTCGGCCTTCCGCTTTGTCCTCCGCCTCTAGCTTACAGTTTGCGCCGGCCGCGAGCATCTACCACTTCCCGAAGCCAGCGCGCAGCCTCGGTCCACCCTCCCTTTGGGCCAGCCTCCTGGCGACATCACTTCCGGGTCGAGTGTTTCCGGGTCGCTGCTGGCCCCCGGGTACTGGTCTCGGTTCCCCTGCAGCCAGCCGGAGCTGCGAGAGCTCAGCGGGGCCCGGCTCCGGCCGCAGCCGCGCATCCCGCTTGCTTCTCTCGGCCGGGTCGTCCTCGGCTGCAGTGTCAGGGTGAGTAACGGGCGGGCCGCGGGCGGAAACTGCCTCCGGGGCTTCCCCAGGCGGAGGGGGCGCAGGATTACGGCAGGGCTCGGCTGGCCCGGGAGCGGGGTCCGCCCCGGGCGGTCAGGGCGACAGGCAGGCCCGTTGTTTCGGCACTCTCGGGACCCCCAGCCTATCCTCAGGATCCCCACTCTCCCGAGAGCTGCCTCGCAAGCTCCTGGGACCCGCTGAGGGTGGCTCAGGGCTGTTGAGGAGGAACACCCCCTCTTCGGCGACTGGGCAAACAGGAGGACACCCCGATTTCAGCACGAGGCAGTTACCGCGCAGGGGTTCCCAGTTCAGGCTCTGGCGGCACACCTGGGTTTGTACTCACTGTGTGACCTTGGATAAGTCACTTAATCTTAAGAGCCTCAGTTGCCTATTTAAATGTGATTGAACCTGGTTGCTAGGGCTGGAGTGGAGATGGAATGAGATCATTCAGGGTCTTTGGCATACAGTAGGCATCTAATAAACGATAGTTCCTGTTACTTCATTCAATTGACGAACCCGTGGGGAGGGCCAGAATTTGAGACTGGGGTGTTTTTCACAACTGACGTGGCCCCCGGAGGCTGTGGGAATGACCCAGGTGGGACTTAGCAACCGCCAGCTTCTGTCCCTGCAGGGAGGGAAACAGCTTCCTTCAGAGCTCCTCCGAGAGAGGCAGCTGCCACTAGAGAAGCTTCTTTCAGCACCGCTGAGGTTATTTTCAGAGGGTTGGAAGGCCCCTGTGTGAATTTCTTTGGAATCTAGTAGGAGTGTGGGGACCTTCTGGTGTTTCACAGCCAGTGGAAGGTGCCTTGGATGTGTTTCGGAGCCTCTTGCTTGGAACGAGTGCATTGGAGTGGGTGGGGAGGTGGAGGGGGTTGAACTGACTTCCTCGTCTCCTGTTTGGAGGCTGATGGAGCTAGACCAGGGATGTGTAAACCTGTGGACAGGGGCAATGCACAGACCAAAATAGCTCTGCCTGTGCAGAGAGGGGGCGCCTTCAAATGCTGCTTGGGGAACATTTCTGCTTGAATGGGCCAGCTGAGGTAAAGCCAAGCTAATGCTTTGCTACTCGGAATCATTTCACTTCCGTGCACTGGGACTCTAAAGAGATACAGATTTCCTCTTAGATGTTTAAAAAATAATAACTAAAGAAGCCACTGCTTCCCTGACTGTGCAGTATCTGTCTTTCCACTGACTTGCTTTTCAAGAGGGCGTCTAGATTGTAGGTGCAGGAGATGCTGCCTGGAGCCGTTGACTCGCCTCTGTGTTCAGGATATTCACAGTGCTGGGGTTTTTTTCCCACCAGACTGGCATGGCTTGGCGTTCCAATCCTTGGGTTGCTCGGAGAAATTAACAGCTTCTGTCGCTGGGCTGTCTTGGTTTCCCGTAACCACAGTGTTTTTGCAGAGAGCGTATTTTGTTGTTCTTGCAGAGTGCTGGGAATAAATTGCTGGCTCTGCTGTGCTCAGAAAAAACACCAGCTATGACCAGCGACAAGGCATCTTGTATTCTCAGAAAATGTTTTCAGCAGGGATGATGTCAGCTGCTTCCCCACTGGCCGATGTCTCTGGCCAGCCTCTTTCCCTGGCCCTTGAGCTTACATCATATAGAGATTGGCTCTCCTAGCCCCATTCGGTGTGGGAAGATGGGAATTTTGCTACTACAGGAATTTTTGTAACTCAACTCTGTTTGCACCGCCATAAGGCGTTCTAACTTAGCCAAACACTTGGGAGTAGAGCTGTCCAGCAGATGTAGCAGGATAGCTTTGCGCGAGTCGGAGTTTTGGCGTTAGACCTGGGTCTAGAACCCAGACCTACTGCTTCCCAGCCTTACGACTTAGGGTAAATGAGTTGGCCTTTACGAG
This sequence comes from Cheracebus regulus, assembly GCA_963574635.1. Taxonomy (NCBI): domain Eukaryota; kingdom Metazoa; phylum Chordata; class Mammalia; order Primates; family Pitheciidae; genus Cheracebus; species Cheracebus regulus. The sequence continues at coordinate 55,152 of CAUYQU010010925.1, read as the reverse complement.
CCTCAGTTTCCTCTTTAACCTCGAGACTATCCTGTGGATTTCACTGATGTTCACAGAGCAGTTTCGCAGAGAGCTACCATACAGTAATTCTTTGTATGGTACTTTAAATGGTACTGATGTAACAATAAATGAGATAAATTGGAGAAAGCCCCGGCGTCAGGGCCTGCCAACAAGAGTTCAGATTCCAGCTGTGACCCTTTCTAACTCTGTTGGGCAGGCTGCTTTAATGGGCAAGCCTTGTTTTCCTTAGAGAGTTGTGAGAATTAAATGGGACGATGTAGGTAAAGTGGAAAGCCCAATGCTCAGCACATAATAGGACCTCAGTAATTATTAGTCTCCTTCTTTCCTTTCCTTACTGACTGACTGACTGAGACAGGGTCTCGCTCTGTCACCCAGGCTGGAGTGCAGTGGCGCCATCATAGCTCACTGCAGCCTCAGATTCCTGGGCTCAGTGGCTCCCCCCACCTCAGTCTGCCAAGTAGCTAAGCCTCCAGGTGCATGTCACCACACCCACCTAATTTTTAAAAAGTTTTTTTGTAGAGATGGAGTCTAGCCGTGTTGTCCAGGCTTGTCTTGCCCTTAATTATCTTTTAGCTTTTACTTTCTTCAGCCTTTTCCCTCACCTACCCAGGTTGGTTTGAGGTTCTTTTTAGATAGGCTTCCCATCCTTGTTGTTAGGATTTTGAACAAGGGCTGTTTGGATCCCTTTCTCTTATTTATTGTTTTTCCAGCAACAAACAAGGGTGTAGACTGTGATGCAATTATAGAGGAGCAGACGCTGCGCTGCACTGGAGACTGGCTGACTTTGTAAAAAATCAGTCTGAGTTTAAGGCTGACTTCCTTGGAGAAAAATTACAGCAGTGTTCGGAAGCTTAATGTCCTTGTGTTTGAACGGTTCTCAGACTACAGACCCTGGGGCCAGAGGCATGATGGCAGCTTCTCTTAGATAAGTCAAGAATGGTAAATGCATGTGCAAGTATCCTCTCCAGTGTTGCAATACATTTTTTATTTTATTTTATTTTATTTTGAGATGGAGTTTCTACTCTGTCGCCCAGACTGGAGTGCAGGGGTGCGATCTCGGCTCACTGCAACCTCCGCCTCCTGGGTTCAAGCGATTCTCCTGTCTCAGTGTCCTGAATAGCTGGGACTACAGGCATGTACCACCATGCCTGGCTAATTTTTGTATCTTTAGTAGAGAAAGGGTTTCACTATGTGGGCCAGGCTTGTCTTAAACTCCCAACCTCAGGCAATCCATCTGCCTTGACCTCCCAGAGTGCTAGGATTACAGGTGTGAGCCACTGTGCCCGGCCTACATTTTTTTTTTTTAAGAAAATATACATTTTAAATTGTTTATTTTTTATGGACAGAACAATATGAACATAGAGCACATCCATACTTTGATACTAGGTGGTACGCTCTTCCAGCCAGATTTGCAGGCAGGATGTGTCTCCTTCATTGCTGTGCTCTACCCTACCATCCCTATTCCCCCGTTGGGTCCCGCTCAGGCAGAAGGTGGGGGCTGCAGAAATGCTTGTTGGACATAGGAATTGTGGGGTGACGAGAGGAAGACAGGTTCCCAGTCAGAAGGCCAGGCTTGGATTATTGGGTCCGTCTTCTCTAACCTGGAGCTACTTGTACCTCATGCCATCTTTCTGAGCCTTTTTCTTTGCTGTCCAGCTGATCTCCCAGGATTCTTGGGAGGTACCAATGAGAAACTAAGGTGGGAGCATCACGAATGCTGACATCCTTTGCAGCACCCATTTCACCTACTTGATCAAGCACCTGCTGTGTGGCTGGCTCTGTGTTAGGCATTGTGGTGAACAACACAGACATGGTCCTTGCCTTTATGGAGCTTACCAGGAGCTTACCAGGGAGGGTGGGGGGACAAAGAGAGGAAGCTAGTAAATGAATAAAGTTGACAGTTTCAGGTTGTGGTTATCTTAGGAGAATGTGATGATATGGAACTCAGAAGGTGAGATGGGGCGGCACCTCAGGGGGCTGATGTTTGGGCTAAGGCCTGAGTGATGAGAATTTTCATGAGGCAGAATTTTATCCTAAGTGCATTTTGTTTTCATTTATAAAGACAGGGTATTGCTATGTTGCCCAGGCTGGTCTCAAACTCCTGGCCTCGAGCAGTCCTCCTGCCTTGCCCATCCAAAGTTCAGGAATGACAGGCACGAGCCCCTGCGCCTGGCCCCTAAGTGGATGTGTTTGCCCCTTGAGCTCCTCAGGCTTGCTTGTCTCTGTAGCACTGGGCTCCCTTGGCAGCGCAGTGTGTTGGAGACGGTGACTTCTCTGTGTCCCTAGTTTTAATACACATACCACCTCTCACAGCAGCATTAATACCCCCATGAGTCTCCTCCTGGGGACAAAAGCCGTGGAGGAGCCAGACTACTGGCTCATTGAGATGAGGATGATTTTGTTGACCTCATGATAGTTGCAAGGCTCATAGGACCTTTCAAGCCGAACACAGGTCTCTAAAGGACTCCAAGCACCAGTCCCAGTCCCGCTGCAGCTTCCTTCTCAGCCCCTTGCCATCTCCCACAGTCAGCAGACATTTATGAAGCACACAGGTCACCTTACTGAGCAAGATGGTCACAGTCCTGCACCCACGGAGCTTCTGGGCAGGAGGCAGGACCAGAGCATGTGAAAATGCACATCTGCCACCCAGTCAGAGATATTGGCTCTGCTCAGAGAAGGCCTGGCTGCTTAGGGGTACAGCACCTTCAGACAACAGCAAGAGCTATTGAGGGCTTCTCGGAGCGGCTCTCGGAGCAGCTTCATATCCCAATCATGCATAATCCTCTCACCAGCTCTGGACAGAGGCGCTATTATTAGCCCTCTTTTCTAGATGAGAAAACCGACACCCAGGGAGGTGGAGCAATTTGCCAAGTAACCTGGAGAAGTGGCCCTGGCCTTGGACCCTGTGTCCGTGGCCCTGCACGTGTTGTCTCCCCTGGCCCTGGCAGTGTCCCTCCATGAATCCGGAATTGCTTCCAGCATTGTGGCCACAAGAATATTGCTGGATCTGTGCCTGTTCTACTAACAAGTGGCTAAGCAGATGACAAGATTGTATAAAGCCTGTGTTCCAGCTCAGAACATTCTATCCTCTCCCAACAGGGGGCTGCAGAGCGCTCTTGTGATAAAGGGGATGCAGGCTGTCAAAGGCCGGTAGCAACCCTCCAGGGGCCGGCAGCCACAGTGGCCTCTTTTTAAAATTGTAAAGAAGACCACATCCCTCTCCCCTTGCTGCAGACGCTTCAGTGGCTTCACGCAGCTCTTTGTATAAAATACCAAATTCTGAGTATGCTCTTGCAGGCTTGGGGCTGAGGATCCTGCTGATGCTGGCAGCTGTCTCTCCTCACACCCCTGCCCTCGTGGTCTCGGCCTCACTGGCTGCAGTTCTGCTCCTGTGCCAAGCTTCCTGCCTCAGGAAAGCAGGATGTGGAGGGTAAGGGCATGGACTTTGGAGCCAGATTGCCTGGGTTCTGAGCTCAGCTCCTCTGCCTCCTAAGAGGTCTGTAATCTTGGGCAGTTTCTTTCTTTCTCTTAAACAATTTTTTTGTATTTTTATAGAGACATGGTTTCACCATGTTTACCAGGCTGGGCTTGAGCTCCTGGACTGAAGCCATCCTCTCACCTCAGCCCCTCAAAGTTCAGGAATTACAGGTGTGAGCCACCGTGCCCAGCCTATCTTGAGCAGTTTGTAATGTCTGTGTCTCAGTTTGCACATGGGGCCACTGGGGCTAACTCTCCTAGGATTAAGAAGAGAAAGTGAGGCTGGGTGTGGGGGCCCACGCCTGGAATCCTGGCATTTTGGGAGGCCAAGTCCAGTGGATCACTTCAGGTCAGGAGTTCGAGACCAGCCTGGCCAACATGGTGAAACCCCGTCTTGACTAAAAAATACAAAAATTACCCAGGTGTGGTGGTGGGCACCTGTAATCCCAGCTACTTGGGAGGCTGGGGCAGGGGAATCACTTGAACCCGGGAGGCGGACGTTGCAGTGAGTTGAGATTGCGCCACTGCACTCCAGCCTGGGCGACAAGGCAAGGCTGTGTCTCAAAAAAAAAAAAAGAAGAGTGAGTGAGTGTGTGTGAAGTTCATCACGCGTCTGGAGTGTCCGGTAGTGCTAGCTCAGGGCCTTCCTCTGCTGCCACTCCTTCCCCGGCCTCTTGGTCTGGCAAACTCCTCATCCTTCAGGTCTGCTGCTGTCTCAAGGGGACGTTCCTAAACTCCCCCTTCCCCGGCGAAACCAGGACAGGAGCCCCTGCTGTACTCACCCAAACTTCTCTTTCAGGAATATTAACCGTATTTTTCATTTGCAAGCACAGCAAAGTCAAGGTCCATCTCTCCGGCTTCTTCTGTAACCCTGCTTGTAGTACATGCTCTGTAATGTGTTGAACCAGCGAGCGCTGCTGCTGGGGCCCAGCGTAGCCCAGGCCAGTTCTGCTGTTCGTTTTGCCTCAGCGGCAAGAGCCGAAGCACAGCCCATTTCGAGGAATGATGTGCTTCTTGTTCATCTCCTTCCAGAGCACTCTGCTGGTCCAGGCAGCAACATGTCTGTGCTTTCAGTAATGTCCCTGCCTCTAATCCAGGAGCCATGGAGGAGATAAGGTAGCCCCCCTCGATCGGATGGGGAAGCCCAGTTCAATGGATACAAAATACAAGGATGACTTATTTCGGAAGTACGTGCAGTTCCATGAGGGCAAAGTGGATACCACCCCCAGCAAGCAGTGGCCTGGCAGCGATGAGTACCTGCGGGTGGCAGCCTCATCCCTGCTCAGCCTGCCCAAGGTGGATCCCTTTTATCGATTCCGGCTGATCCAGTTCTACGAGGTGGTGGAGAGCTCCCTGCGCTCACTCAGCTCCTCCAGCCTGCGGGCTCTGCACGGCGCCTTCAGCATGCTGGAGACGGTGGGCATCAACCTCTTCCTCTACCCATGGAAGAAGGAATTCAGAAGCATCAAGGTGAGGTCCTGAAGCAGCCTCCATACAGGCCGTTCTCCTCTCTTCCTGCCCCTGGCAGTGGCTCCTGAGAGGGACTGCACCTTCCCTGTCCCTCCAGCATCACCTCTGAACCAGTTCCGGCCCTGGCTGCCACACCTTAAGCAGAGAGCTTGGGAAGGCAGGGGCAGCCAGGTTATGCAGGATCTTGTAGCCCAGGGCAAGGCTTGGATTTCTTCTGAGTAGGCCGGGAAGGAGGCAGTGCGGATCTGCCTTGCCTCCGAAGAGGGTCATTCTGGCTGTGGTATGGGAAGGAGATTGTAGAGGGGTAGAGGGGTGAGGTGGGAGGGGTGGGGAGAGCAGTTAGGAAGCTTCTCAGCAGTCCCAGCAAACTGCGGGGTGCTCTGGACTTAGGTGGTAACAGTAGGGGAGGAGGCAGGAATTGAGAGAGGGGATCCTGAATCAGACCACGCAGGGATGGCACAGGAGAGCTGTCACTTAGCCAGGCTCTTCCGTCTGCCATGTTATTCAGAGCCTTGTGGAAATGCCAGAGAGGAATGTTCTGACTGTCACCGTATTCTGTCTATAACCCCACCCCTTTATTCACCGGTGTTTGCCCTGGCTTCCTCTTCATATGGAGGGGAGCCTTCGTACCCCACTAGGAGGCGAGAGGTTTTTGCTCCCTGTGTTTAAGAAAGGAGCTGCTGGGTCATTTCCTTGCACAACTCCTGAGTGCTTAGCAAGCCCCAGCCCCTGCCTCCCCTTTCTCCTGCAGGGCGAAGCTGTCCAGATCCTTCCCTGCCCTGCCCCGCCCTCCCCCCACCATGCCACTTCAGAGCTGGGCGTCCTTTGCTTTGACATAGTCTCTGTCTTGTGTCTCCGAGAGAAAAGCCCACCTCTCTTTTCTACTCCCTTCCTTCTAGACCTACACGGGCCCTTTTGTTTATTACATCAAGTCGACATTACTGGAAGAGGACATCCAAGCCATCCTGAGCTGCATGGGCTACGCGCCTGAGCTGGGCACCGCGTACAAGCTCAGAGAGCTCGTGGAGACCCTCCAAGTGAAGATGGTCTCCTTTGAGCTCTTTCTGGCCAAAGTTGAGTGTGAGCAGATGCTAGAAATCCACTCACAAGTGAAGGACAAGGGCTACTCTGAGCTGGACATTGTGAGCGAGCGCAAGAGCAGCACGGAGGACGTGCATGGCTGCTTGGATGCCCTGCGGCGGCGGGCAGAGGGCCGGGAGCACCTGACGGCCTCCATGGCGCGGGTGGCGCTCCAGAAGTCAGCCAGCGAGCGGGCAGCCAAGGACTACTACAAGCCACGAGTGACCAAGCCCTCAAGGTCAGTGGATGCCTATGACAGCTACTGGGAGAGCCGGAAGCCACCCCTGAAGACCTCATTGAGCCTTCGGAAGGAGCCTGTGGCAGTGGACGTGGGGGACGACCTCAAGGACGAGATCATCCGCCCGTCCCCATCGCTGTTGACCATGGCCGCCTCCCCCCACGGCAGCCCGGATGCCCTTCCACCCGCCTCCCCCAGCAATGGCCCGGCCCTGCTGCGCGGTACCTACTTCTCCACTCAGGATGATGTGGATCTGTATACAGACTCCGAACCCAGGGCCACCTACCGTCGTCAGGACGCTCTGCGGCCGGACGTGTGGGTGCTCAGAAACGACGCCCACCCCCTCTACCACAAGCGCTCGCCCCCTGCCAAAGAGTCCGCCCTCTCCAAGTGCCAAAGCTGCGGGCTGTCCCGCAGCTCCTCCCTCTGCCAGCGCTGTGACAGCCTGCTCACCTGTCCTCCAGCTTCCAAGCCTACCGCCTTCCCCAGCAAGGCCTCCACCCATGACAGCCTGGCCCAAGGGGCCTCTCTGCGGGAGAAGTACCCAGGCCAGACTCAGGGCCTTGACCGCCTCCCGCACCTTCACTCCAAACCCAAGCCCTCCGCTATGGCCACTTCCCGCTGTGGCTTCTGCAACCGCCCAGGCGCCACCAACACCTGCACCCAGTGTTCAAAAGTCTCCTGCGATGCCTGCCTCAGTGCTTACCATTATGACCCCTGCTACAAAAAGAGTGAGCTGCACAAGTTCATGCCTAACAACCAGCTGAACTACAAGTCCACCCAGTTCTCCCATCTCGTGTACAGATAGACTCGGCCTCGCCCCTTCCAGCGCCAAGGGCTACACCACCCACCTTTCGGGTTTCCCGGTGAAGAAGTATTAACGCATTGATCTCAGAGGCGGGGGCCTGCACTTGACCATGTAGGTGGCAGAGATCGTGGGCTGGCTGTGTCCACGTGGGAGTTCACTTAGCAACTCCGTTGTTTCAACCAATGGCTGCTTTGTTTTCGGACAAGGGAGAAGGCCGCACTCCACTCAGATTCATTTTGCTAACATCTCCACTCCCTGTCCAGTTGGTTCTGGTTTTTTTTTTTTTTTTTTTTTGGGTTTTGTTTTGTTTTTTTGTTTTTCCCTTTAAAGAGGATTTCTATCTCTGGGACCCTGCCCACACCTACCCCTCCCATTGCAAAGCCAACTTGGACTGGGAAGGGCCCTTCAGGTCACCAAGCATCCACCTGGAGCGGCGAGCTAGAGGCCTGTTGGCTTGTGAAATGAGCCCTCCTGCCACACGGGGCCTCTCCCAAAGGCTCGTCCCTTGGCCGCCCCTTCCCAAACACAAGGATCCCCAGCTGGACTCCCCACCCCCTGGCTTTGCCACCTCTCCAGGTGTCAAAGGTGAACTGAGTCCAGTGTTAGCTGAATGTTCTTTTGTAACCACAGTGCAGTCAGCCCCTGGCGTTCGTGAGCTTTGCCCCAGCACATTGAAGTGTGGGCTCCCCCAGCAGCACTGACTCCCTTTCTGTTGTTTGCACATGCCTCTCTTACTGTACTGTCAATAGATGTTTTTGAGATTTATTTTTAAATAAATATTCAACTTGCTGTGTGTTTCAACGTGGTTAAAAAAATGAATTATGTAGCTATTTATTAAATGCCCCAGGTTCTTTAGTCTTCCAAGGGAGGGCCTGGAGCCTGTTCGTGTTGTATCCTCCACTCACTACAGCCCAAGGGGAGATGAGAGTTTGGGGCAGGGAGGCACAGATACGAAGCCCCTTTTTCTTGAGCTGGTGGAGAGCCACTGTCTTCCCTGCAGTAACTATCTATACACCTACCTCCAGTATGCACTTAGGGGGTGAGCGCGGGTATCGAGGTCTGTGTGCCTGCAGACTGCTGACCTAGTGACAATTCAGGGACCTCACCTGTCGGACCTGTAGCTTGCTGAGCAGGAACCTTGCACTTCACACTTCTTGAGTCTCGTTTCAGAAGGAAAATCATTTGGGATTTCTACTGCCCCTCCATCTCAGTCCTCTTCACCGGTTTCCAGGACTCATCTGCAACACTGGCGATCTTTTGCACTACAAGTGGGCAGGAGTCAGCACTTGCGCATCAGACGACTCCTCAGATGTTCAGCTAAGCCTAAGCGGTTCCAAGCCTGAAGGCCCCTTCAGCTCCTCATGTGAATTACCAACCCCTGGATTTTCCTTGTGGGGGTACAAGAGCAGGAGTGGGGCGAGAGTTTGAAAACAAAGCCGCTTCCTTGTGAACTAATAATATATTTTAGCCATAACTGTTTGTGATGTACACAATGCTAAGGGATTCTTAGGCAGTGGGTCTTTCTGGGAGAAAGGTATTCAGCTCTTGAGCAAATTTAAGTCTGGCTGAATCCTGAGGCCACTGTGAATTTGCTGATGTTCTTCCAACTCAGTTGAGTGATTTTAAGGTTTTCCAAATCTTATATGGCTCTTTTATATATACGTATATATATGTGTATAATACACACACATATATATATATATATCTGGTAGATCATATGTAGATATACAGTGTGTATATTAAGCTGAATTTCAACCAACTTTATTACTAAGACCAGCCTATCGGGGGCATTCATCTTTGATGTTCTTCCTTTTCACATTTCAGAATCGGCAATGCCTGGCCCACTCCTGAGAGCTCTAGTTTTCTAGTTTTCCATTTCCAGATTGCGCCAGCATTACAGTCACTAACTCTTTTAACCAACCGTGATGCCACGTAACTTAACCCAATGGACAAAAGCAGGAATGACTAACGCATCCTAGGAGGGAAAGTCCTGTGTACCTACCATCACGGATGTACTGTGGTCACAGACTGGAATAGGAAATACTAAACCCTGCTCCCTGGTGTGGATCTTACTGTATGAGGTTGCCGTGATTGAGATAGTTAAATACATGCTAATCTAAAAATGCAGATGTTTTGCATTTGATTTCTACCAAGAGTTGAAATGTTGAGAGATGATTAAAAATAATAATAATAATAAAGTGTCTTCCATTGTTAAATGAAGTGTTTGGGGTTTTATGTCCCCTGTCCCCGCTTCTTTGAAGTTTGATTACTTGGGAGTTTATTTTTCCTCAAGCTGTATTTAGTGTTTTAATGACAGGACTCAAATTTTCTCTTTCATAAAATTGACACAGCATTTGAGTGCTATTGCAAGCCTGGCACTTTTTGTTATTTAAGGTTTTTGTAAAAAATATTTTGATTTTTGTTTTTTTTTTTAATTTAAGACAGAGTCTCGCTCTGTTGCTTCCCAGTCTGGAGTGCAGTGGCGTGATCCTGGCTGCCTGTAGCCTGGACCTCGTGGGCTTGAGTGATCCTCCCACCTCAGCCTCCCGAGTAGCTACAGGCACGCACTGCTATGCCTGGCTAATTTTTTATTTTTTGTAGATGTGGAGTCTCACGATATTGCTCAGGCTGATCTTGAACTCCTAGGCTCAAGGGATCCTCCCACCAGGCACTTTGTATCCTGAGAGTCTGTGGATGATCTTGCTTTCTAGCCTCAGGCCTCCTATAAAATAGGTACTGTTACAATCCTTGTCTGACAGATGGGGAAATTGAGGTGCACAGACTTAAGATGTTTCCCAAGGAGGGGACTGCATCCTCCAGGAGAAATGCTTGTTAGTAGTGACTGAGAGGCATTAAGTAACATTGGAGGATGTTACTTAACAATGCCGTTTAAGTTTTTTTCCATCCATTGAACTGTCTCAAGGAGGGAGTCAATTCAAAGGTACCTTCTCTTTAACTGAAACCTGGTGGCAGACACAGCATGTGGCAGGCCCTTAGCCAGGTTTTCAGTTACCTTCTATCTAGGACAGGCCTTACCACTTCTCCATTTGTAACAGTGATAGCTTTGGTTTTTGTTGTTATCTATTTTTTTTTTTTTTTGGAGACAGAGTATTGCACTGTCACCTGGGCTGGAGTGCAGTGTCGCAATCTTGGCTCACTGAAACCTCCACCTCCTGGGTTCAAGCGATTCTCCTGCCTCAGCCCCCTGAGTAGCTGGGATTACAGGCACCTGCCACCATGCCCAGCTAATTTTTTTGTATTTTTAGTAGAGACGGGGTTTTACTATGTTGGCCAGGCTGATTTCGAACGCCTCACCTTATGATCCACCCACCTCGGCCTGCCAGAGTGCTGAGATTACAGGCGTGAGCCACCGCACCCAGCCAGGTTTGTTTAAAAAATCCATTTAAGGGTTGGCTAGCACCTGTAATCCCAGCACTTTGGGAGGCAGAGGCAGGAGGATCACCCGAGGTCAGGAGGTTAATTAGCTTGGCCAACATGGTGAAATGCAGTCTCTACTAAAAATACAAAAATAAGCTGGGTGTGGTGGTGGGCACCTGTAATCCCAGCTACTCGGGAGGCTGAGGCAGGAGAATCGCTTGAACCTGGGAGACGGAGGGTACAGTGAGCCGAGATTGTGCCGTTGTACTCCGGCCTGGGTGACAAGAGTGAAACTCGGTCTCAGAAAAAAAAAAAAAATCAATTTAAGTTGTTTTTTTCTTAAATGAGGATTGACTTAAAAGCAAAATACATGGCAGAAATGTTCAGGCAGCACCAGCAGGCCTGTGCCCACCCGCTGACCACACTGCTATGTGAGCTCCCACCAGGCAGCTCAGCTGTCAGGGCAGACATTGAACAGGTTTCGCCATTTCATTCGCTGGCCAAACAAATACCCAGACCTCGGGCCAAAGCCAGGCTCAGGTGCTGGATTGCTTTCAGCATAAGAAACAGCATTGCCACCCTGGCTGTCGTGGGTAGCAGCTTCCGGGAGACACACACCTAGCCTAGGAGAGCTAAGGAAGCCAGACGCTCGTTCCGAATCCCAAGGGGAGCAGTGACTTTGGAGCAGATTGCTTCATTTGTGCATGTAAATGACAAACATATTTAAACCTCATCGGGCCCACCAGCTGGACAGCATTATCTCTGCTGACCAATCTGTGGCACCAAGGATGCCAGATTACCAATCTCAGGGACAAGAGCTGTGGCAGACACCAAATTATAGCCCAGTCTCCATCCTTTCCCCCTTGGTAGTAGATGGCCTGGTTTTTAAATCTGTGGCTACCTATACTAAAGACTGCATTCCTTAGCCTTTTCCTGCAGCCACATGTGGTCACATGACTGTCTGGTTCCTGGATGGAGAGGTGCTTTGTGTGGTGTCTGGGCATGGCCTTTAAGGAAGGGAGCTTGCCCTATCTTACCCCGCCCTTCTTCCTGGTTGGAATGGCTGTGATGGCTGGAGATGGAGCAGTTCTATGAAGCTGAGGGGGCCAAGTGAGGAAAGGGTGGGCAGTGGCTACAGCAGCTAGCCCTGATGCTCTGGAAGCTTCCCCTGTGGCCTGTGCCTGCCTCTAGGTCTGTTATATGAAAAATAAACTGTTATCTCACTTAAAACACTTTTCCCCCAGTTTGCCTATTTTTAAAACCTTTTTGTTTACAAAAGACATGAAACCTAAACTGGACAACACGGTGAGACCCCATTTCAAAAAAAAAAACAAAATTAGCTGGGCATGGTGGCACCTGCCTTTGGTCCCCAGCTACTTGGGAGTCTGAGATGGGAGGATCACTTGAGTCCAGAAGTTCCAGGCTTCACGGAGCTGTGATAGTGCCACTACACTCCAGCCTGGGCAGCAGAGCGAGACCCTGTCCCCCCAAAAAAACAAGCAAACAAAAAAAATGAAACTAGAATAATGAATCCCAGCTTCAGCAATTGGACAGTCACCAACTTGTGACCAATCTGGTTTTGTCTCTACCCTGGCCGTCCACTTCCCTGCTCCCGAACTCCTTTGAAGCAAATTCTAGACATCTGTTTCATTTGTGAATTTTTCAGTGTGTGTTTCTAAAAGACAAAAGCTTTTAAAACATGATACCGGCTATGGACTGCATGTGTCCTCCACCCCCTGCCCCCAAATCGGTATGTTGAAACCTAATCCCCAGTGTGCTGGTATTAGGAGGGCACTTTGGGAGGTGATTAGGTCATGTGGGTGGGGCCTTCATGAATAGGATGGGTGCCCTTACAAGAGGCTGAAGAGAATGGAGTTCTCCCAGCACAGGAAGACCTGGCAAGAAGCTGACCGTCTATGAACTAGGAATTGGCCCTTGTCAGACATTGAATCTGCCAGTGCCTGAATTGTGGGCATCTCGGCCTCCAGAACTATGAGAAACAAATTTTTTTGTTGTATAAAAGCTACGCAGTCTATGGTATTTTGCAGCCTGAACAGGGTGAGACAGTATTAGCATCACATCTAACTTTTTCCTTTAGACATGTTTGTTGAGGAAACTGGATGCTTCGTCCTTTAGTTTGTCAGAGCCTAAATGTTTATTTCAGCCTGCTTGTTCTTTTAGCAGTGGGGGTAGTTGTTCTCTCTGCTTCCCCCAGTTCCTTACTGTTTATTTGCACATACTGTGCAAAAGTAGAAAAATAAACACTTCTTACGAGTATGATTCAGGCTGCAGCTTCATAAGCAAGGGATGACAGAAAATCACTGAAGGCAGGGGTGAGCTTAGGGATGGGAGTAGGTCCAGGTTTTCAGACATGCAAATCTCCACTGGCAACACATTTCAGGTCCTACGTGAGGAGGAGGAAGCGGTTCAAGCAGAACCGCTGGACTAACAGGTGTTCTATTTTTAATGCTTTGAGGGGTCTCCATCCTATTTCCATAGCAGCTGTACCCATTTTATTTTTTATTTAAATTTCTTATTGTACCCCTGAATTAGTATTTTTTATTTTTTTGAGATAGAGTCTGACTCCGATTACCCCGATTAAAATGCAGTGGCGTGACCTCAGCTCACCGCAGCCTTGAACTCCCAAGCTCAGGTGATCCTCCCACCTTAGTCTCCCGAGTAGCTGGGACAACAGAGGCAGGCCACCAGGACCGGCTAATCTGTTTATATTTTTGGTAGAGAGGACTTTCATCATGTTGCACAGGTTGGTCTCAAACTCCTGGACTCAAGTGATCCACCTGCCTTGGCCTCCCAAAGTGCTGGGATTACAGGCATGAGCCATCATGCCTCGCCAGCTGTACCATTTTATATTCCCACCAACAGTACAAGAATCCCCATTTCTCCACATCTTTGCTAACACGTTATTTTCTGGGGTTTGTTTTGATAGCAGGCTTCCTAATGGGGGTAAGATGATATCTTGTGGTTTTGATTTGTATTTCTCTAATGATTAGCGATGTTGAGCATCTTTTCATATGCTTTTTGGCCATTTATATATCTTCTTTGGAAAAATGTCTATTCAAGTCCTTGCTCACTTTTAATTTTTATTATTTTAAAAATAAAGCCAGGGTCAGGTGCAGTGGCTCATGCCTCTAATCCCAGCACTTTGGGAGGCCTAGGTGGGCAGATCACCTGAGGGTCTTTCCCCATTGAGTGGTTTTGGTACTCATCATTTGACTATATATGTGAGGGTTTATTTTTGGGCCATTCCATTTCATTGGTCTATGAGTGTATACCTGTTTTCATGCCAATACCACACTATTTTGATTACTGTAGCTCTCTAATATGTTCTGAAATCATGAGATGTGAGGCCTCCAACTTTGTTTTTTTAAGATTATTTTGGTTATTCAGGGTTCCTTGAAATCCTATATGAATTTTAGGATGGTTTTTCTACTTCTGTAAAAAAAATACCTTTTATAGGGATTGCATTGACTCTGTAGATCCATTTTGGGTAGTATAGACTTTTTTTTTTTTTTTTTTTTGAGACAGGGTCTTGCTCTATCACCCAGGCCGGAGTGCAGTGTTGCAATCATGGCTCATTGCAGCCTTGAACTCTGGGCTCAAGAGATCCTCCCACCTCAACCTCCCAAGTAATTGGCACCATAGGCATGTGCCACACATGGCTAATTTTTAAAGTTTTTTTTTTTTTTTTTTTTATAAAAACAGGGTCTCACTGTGTTGCCCAGGCTGGTCTTGAACTCCTGGCCTCAAGTGATCCTCTTGCTTTGGCTTCCCAAAGTGCTGGGATTACAGGTGTGAGCCACCGTACCTGGCCCTATTTGTGTCTTTAACATTTCTTTCAGCAATGTTTTATAGTGTTCAGTGTATAAGTCTTTCTTGCTGCTTGGTTAAGTTTATTCCTATTTAATTCTTCTTAATGCTATTATAAATGAGATTTTTTCTTAACTTCCTTTTCTGATTGTTCACTGTTAATATATAGAAATGCAGCTGACTGGCTGGGTGTGCTGGCTCATACCTGTAATCCCAGCACTTTGGGAGGCCGAGGCAGGTGGATCATGAGGTCAGGCGTTCAAGACCAGCCTGGCCAACATAGTGAAACCCTGTCTCTACTAAAAATACAAAAAATTAGCCCGGCGTGATGGCAGGCACCTGTAATCCCAGCTACTCAGGAGGCTGGGGCAAGAGAATCGCTTGAACCTGGGAGGTGGAGGTTGCAGTGAGCAGAGATTGTGCCACTGCACTCCAGCCTGTGCAACTGTGCTACATTGGTAGACTGTCAAAAAAAAAAAAAAAAAAAAAAAAAAAAAGGAAAGTAATGCAGCTGACTTTTTAGTGTTGACTTTGTTTCCTGCAACTTTGCTGAATTTATTTGAACAGTTTTTTTCTTGTGGAATCTTTACGGTTGTCTACACAGATGTCATCTGTGAGAATTTTAACTTCTTCCTTTCCAACTGGGGTATCTTTTCTTTCTTCTTCTTGACTAATTGCTCTGGCTAGAACTTCCAGTACTACACTGAGTTGAAGTGGTGAATGCAGGCATCCTTGCCTTGTTCCTGATTTCAGAGGATAAGCTTCCAGTCATTCACCACTGAGTATGATGTCAGCTGTTACCCTAGATGGCCTGCGTTATGTTGAGGTAGTTTCCCTCTATTCTAGCTTAGTGAGTGTTTTTATCACGAAAGAGTGTTGAATGTGTGCATGTGGTGTATTGCATGGTAGCTGGCTCTTGAGGTTTGCTTGGATTTGGGTTTGATCTCTGTGGTAAGAATACTTGATGCATATTCTCTCATCAGGAGGCATATGATGTCGAGTTCTCTCCCTCTGGGGAATTAGCAGCTATTAAGGCTGTTAATTCCCACTCAGGTCCATTATTTCACTGGAAGTTACAAAATAGAGATATTCCAATTCAATGATTTCTTCTTTGTTTGGCAGCTGGAATACTTCTATAAAAAGAAACTTCCCTGTGATGGTGGTTATGTGAATCTACATGATCTAAAATCGCATAGAACTAAACTCACACAAACGAGTGCCGATATACTGATGAAGTTGGAACCAGACCTAAGGATTGTACTAATGCATTTCTTGGTTGTGAAACTAATCTATAGTTGTGCAAGATGTTACCACTGGGGAAACGGCGTAAAGGGTACATGGGACCTTTCTGTACTATCTTTTTGGCAACTTCTTGTGAATCTATTTTTTTTTTTCTTGAGACAGGGTCTCATTCTATCACCCAGGCTACAGTGCAGTGGCATAATCACAGCTCACTTTAGCCTCAACCTCCTGGGCTTAGGTGATCCTTCTGCCTCAGCCTTCTGAGTAACTGAGACCACAGGTGTACATCAACTCACTGGCTAGTTTTTTTGTTTTTGTTTTTGAATTATGTGTAGAGACAGGGTCTCCCTATGTTGCCCAGGCTGGTCTCAAACTCCTGGGCTCAAGCAGTCTTTCTGCCTTGGACTCCCAAAGTGTGGGGATTACAGGCTCGAGCCACCACACCTGGCCTTCTTCTTCTTTTTTTTTTCTTCCCCCAACCAAAAAAAAAAAGAAAGAACAACTGTTAAAACCATTTTTAGCTCTTAGGTAGTACAGACGCAGGAGACAGGCTGGATTTGGGCCACAGGCAGTATTTGCCAGTCTTTGCCCCAGGGCTAGGAGAGGAATCGCTGGTAGAAGGGCCACAGGCCTCTCCACGGTGACTGCATCAGTTTGGACTCTCACCTGTTTCCTAGTGCCCTTCAAGGCATTCCACCTAATGCACTGCTCCTCTAGTTCTAGGATCAAGGAACATGTGTGCTCCTTACTACTCAATTAATAAATATTCTTTATGAGAGAAACAGAAAATGTATTCAAACGACAAGATTTTTAAAGTTACCTATAATCAGCCAGGTGCTCATGCCTGTAATCCCATGACTTTGGGAGGCCGAGATGGGTGGACCACTTGAGGTCAGGAGTTCAAGACCAGCCTCACCAACACAGTGAAACCCAGTCTCTACTAAAAATACAAAATTAGCCGGGCATGGTGGTGGGTGCCTATAGTCCCAGCTCCTCGGGAGGCTGAGGCAGGAGAACCTCTTGAGGTGGAGGGTGCAGTGAGCCTAGATTGTGCCACTGCACTCCAGCCTGGGCAACAAAAGCAAAACTCCATCTCAAAACAAGAAAAGTTACCTATAATCCTTCCAGTTGGAGAGAACCAAAGTTAAAACTCGTCTATCCTTTCAGATTTTTTTCCTATATACACATACCACTAATTTACCCTATAGAGGCACATCTATTGATATGGTTCTGAAATCTGCTTTTCTCAGTTCATGAAGCTGGAACAGCATTAGTTTGTTGTAAAAGAAATACCCAACCAGAAATGGCAGGTACAGAGCCTGTGCTGCCTCCTGTGAGATCCAGAGGTCGGTCAGGTCCAGGACTGGTGATCGCTGCTCCAGCAGTGTCATTGATGACACACAAGCCTCTGTTTCTGCTCTGCCATCCTCAGCATGGTGGCAAGGTATTCCCTCCTGGTCTCAAAATGGCTGCAGCGGGTGCAGCATGACATCCTCGTGTAATGGGAGGCAAAGGCCAGACAATGGGAAGAAAACATGTTCCTTCCTTGAATGTCTTTCTGAGAGTAAGCAAACAGTTTTAGAAATTACTCAAAATATTGCTTCAGGCCAGGCGCGGTGACTCACACCTGTAATCCCAGCAGTTTGGGAGGCCAAGGTGGGCGGATCACCTGAGGTCAGGAGTTCAAGACCAGCCTGACCAACAGGGTGAAACCCCATCTCTACTAAAGCCGGGCATGGTGGTACATGCCTGTAATCCCAGCCACTCGGGAGGCTGAGGCAGAAGAATCGCTTGAACTCAGGAGGTGAAGATTGCAGTGGCAGTGAGCCAAGATTGCACCACTGCACTCCAGCCTGGGTGACAGAACAAGACTCCGTTTAAAACAAACAAAAAAGAAAATACATCGCTTCATTCTGCTGCCAAATAAGGTCATAGACCCATTTCTCAGCCAATCTCAGACAAGTAGACAGAATGACCAGGAAGAGCCTGAGCTGAGAACCGGCTTGTTTCCCCCTGAAGCATGCAGTCACTCATGACATGAACCACATGGGTTCTCTCAACAAAGACATCAGGGCAGAGGGAAAAAGTAGTGGTTGAAAGGAACCACTGGGTCTGCCATATTAGGGATTAATGGGTATGTGCTGGAGTACCAGTATGTGTATTTTTATAAAAGGATGTACTAAAATTTCTACTTTCATTTTTCATCATTTTGAAATCTCAAACAGCATTTAAGGAGAGGGTGAAACGTTCGTTCCTCTCTCTCTAAAGGTGGTAAAATGCCGGCCTGATAACATTCCCAACATTTTTCCACGTCCTTAGAATCCTGACTTGTTGGTATTCTATCATTATTTATCTCACCATCCCCTATTCATGGACAAAGAGCTTGTTCCCCATTTTTCCTCATTCAGATATTGCCAGGATGACCATTCTTGGCGTGCAGTTTTCATGTACTTTCATTTTCATGTGAGTGGAACTGCTCAGCCATTTTCAGGCTTTGGAGAGCTGTCACCACAGTGGCCTCTGGAGAGTGTGAGCCAGCTGCCCTCCCACCAGCAGATAGGAGCGTATGGCTCATCTTCACCACAAGATGAACCAACTACATTTTTGTGGCCTTTTTTTTTGTAAGCAAATACTTATTTTCTTCCCCATTTACATCACGGTATTAGCTGGAGCTGCCTGTATGTGCAGAGGTCCCTTCTGTCCCCAGCACTAAGCTGGTCCCAACTGATGCTAAGACCCCCAGGTCTGCCAGGCAGCCTCCCCAGGCAGGGGGAGTGTGGCTGACGCCTGCTCTCCTGAAGGTCCCTAAATATTCACAAAGAGGACCTCCATTTATGGGGCACTTACTGTCACCCAGGGCCTTGAGATGACTATACTGGTCCCTGACCCCCACTGTACTTCATGTCTCACATCTTCTCTGGCTAGAAGCAGAGGGCTGTGTTGTCCCTTGCTTGGGGCGGGAAGGGGTTGCCTCCAAGAGACAGTGGGGTCCCCCTCCAGGCCAGCTTCATTCCCCTAGCGCCCTGTGGAATAAGTGGGGGTTATAGGGCCCTCAACTTTGTGCGTGAACCTCCAGCCTCCTGCCAGCTTTCTAGCCTCTAAGGAAAATATTTCTTGCCTCGATTGCTAACCTCTACCCTGAGAGCTTTTTCTAGGAGTTGAGAAGGTTGAAATACAAATGAAACATACCCCATTCCCTCCGTGGGAACAAGGTGCCCGCTCAGGACCACCCCCAACCTTTGCTGCCGGCACTCCGTTCTCTTCCAGCTGACATTCTGCTCAGCACAGCACAGTTCCACCTCGCAGCCGCCCTCGCAGGCAGGGCTGGTCTGGAAAATTCTGCTTTCTGTTTGCCAGAGTCCTCATCACTCTCATTGTGCCTCCCTGACACCAAGGAATATACTTACACTCCCAAGGAATATAAGATTCTTATACTCCCAAATATGTTTATACTCTGAAGGAATGTAAGATTCTTATACTCGAAAGGAATATAAGATTCACATCCATCTTGAGGACAATCCAGCTAAGTGTCAGCTGCCACTTGTCCTCACACTTGCAGTTTGTATTATGGTGGAGAAATATTTCTCTGAATCTGGGTTTCCACCAAAAGCAGGACAAAGGGAGCCCACTGTGGCCTCAGGAGTCTCCGCTGGGGTGAGATGAAGCACAGGCTGGGAAGGAACCAGGAAACTCAGCTCTTGCCTCCTGGCGAGGGCCGGGACAGCTTCTCCTGCCTGGTTTTGTTTTACATCACATGCATTTTTGGTTCGTGCCTGTTACCATCAGCAGCTTGGATGCCTTTCGAAGTACGT
Organism: Cheracebus regulus; assembly: GCA_963574635.1. Classification (NCBI taxonomy): domain Eukaryota; kingdom Metazoa; phylum Chordata; class Mammalia; order Primates; family Pitheciidae; genus Cheracebus; species Cheracebus regulus. The sequence continues at coordinate 35,798 of CAUYQU010010925.1, read as the reverse complement.
GGGGGTATAGATGAACTCATGCCCCTTCTTCCCCAACACGCCACCACCTCCGATCAGAGGCCATGGACAGCCCCATTCCTGCGGCAGGGTGGGTTCGGTGACAGTTCCCCCTTTCACCATCAGGCAAAGGTCTATGAGGGACTGGAGAGCAGGAGAGCAGGCAGCCCTGCAGCCTGGGCCAACAGCCAGTGAGCCCTGGGGAGGAAGGGCTCCTAGCATTGTGAGGAGAAGCTGAGCCTGGCTGGGGGCTGAGCCGCACAGGCTCCTCACTGAAGGCCAAAGGTAGGAGCAGACACAGGCCAGCCTGACCCAAGCCCTGCTCCTAAGCACTGTACTTCCTGGTGACACAGCTGCCAGCAGCCCAGAGGCTAGGTAGCTGTGTGCCACAGAGCCCAGACTAGGAGGTGTGACCTGTGCATCTGCAAAACCACCTGAACGTGAATACAGAGAGTGGCTCCGATTCAGCAGCTATACTTTAATTCTAAATAAGCATCCAGTGACATGGCTGTCTTCCTTCTATTCCCGACTCCCTTAAAGAGTCCAATGAGATGACGCAGGAGCTCCCGCATGGCAGCCACAGGTCCCCCATCTCTCACCCACCTTCTCATCCCAACCCAAAGCCCCAGCAGGAAGAGCAGCACATCACTGCTCAGGAAACAGGGACCTATCAGGGGCCTCTCACAGCTCCCTTGGGGGAGAAAAATGAGTAAGCCTGGCCTTCATAATGCTTCTTAAAACAAAAACCCAGCACTCTTTTTACAAAGGAAATAGTGAAAAGGAATATAAGATTCACACCCATCTTGACAACAATTCGAGCTTTGCAGATCCCTACTTGGAGAAACCGTCAAAGGCTTTCGTATAAGCCTTTGCCCACTGACCAGGCCATGCCCACTGTCCAGGTGGGAGTTGGGAGCCCTCCCCGTCCTGGCCTGAGGCTCTGGCTCCGCAGGGCTGGCAGGGGCTTCTGACCACTGATGCACACCTTCCCATCCAACCACAGGCCCACTACTCACCAGCATTTCGCGCTCACCCTGAAGCCAGTGAAGCCCCGCAGAGCAGCCAGGGAGACCCGCTCAAGGGCACCAGAGGCCATGGCGAGAAAATGGCTCGGGGAAGGAGGGTGGGACGGGGCAAGGGATGTTAGCCAGTCTTCCTCCTCCTGTTACATGCCTGGTAACTGCGAAGCCTCTCAATGTCTAACTGTTGGAGAACTGTTTGGGAAATGGCAGGAGCCTAAAGGGAAGGGGGCTGGCTCTGTACTCTCTTGAGGGCTTTACCTGTTAGATGGAGGGCCCGGGGCTTTAGAGACGCCTTCCCGAGGACACTGCTTCGTGACTCCTCATCAGGACACTCAGGTGTGGTTTCCTACCCGCCCCCAGCAAGGGCAGCACACACTGGCACGCACTCAGCAGGGAATGCAGGGGCTGGAGGGGCACCTTTTCTCTTCTGCATGTGAAATCCTTGTAGTGGCAAAGAATGGCCACTGAGCTTCTACCCCACACAGGAATCAGGCAGCAGTTCCAGCCCTGAGCCACCCCAGGCCACACCCCTACCCAAGCCTACCCGCTCCTCAGCAGAGGCGCCCTGGTCTCGATCACCCTGCTGAGGACTCTCCGAGTATGTGGGCCCTATGGGAACACAGACCCAAGACTTCATGAGGTCAAGCCTTGCTGATGGCACCTTTGCCAAGGGGTTTTTTTTTTTTTTTTAAATAAAAAGATGGGGTTTCACCATGATGGCCAGGCTGGTCTTGAACTCCTGACCTCAGGTAATCAACCCACCTCAGCCTCCCAAAGTGCTAGCATTATAGGCGTGAGCCACCGCGCCCAGCCGCCAAGAGTTTTAAGAAGGATCCCCAGTCACCCATCTTTCAGCATTCCATGGCATACAAAGGAATCCTGTGGGCTAACCTGGGTGACTCTGGTGCTCAGGGCTGCCCCTTGGCCTCATACCAGCCAGCCAGCCCAGACTGCCCAGCCCAGCTCACCAGCCCACTGTAAAAAGGAGTGGCTGGCTTGGGGTGGGGGCTGGGAGGGCTTCAGTTCTGCCCCTGGGCAGTGTCTGAGCTCCAGATGATGGAACTGAGCCACCCTCATCCTGGCCCTGGCCTAGCCCCGCAACAAATTTGATCTCAAGGACCTAGGAGAAGCCAGCCCCTTTTCCCGCAAGACCTCACACACCAAGTCACAGGGGGTAGCTGTTCCGAGGGGTCATAACAACTACAGGCTGCAGAAAGCACGGGATTTATTCCAAGAACTAGTTCCACACAGCGGCGCCTGCGGTGGAGGGGCTGCTGGCTAAAGGCCTGGCTTCCCCCAGCGCTCCCTGGCTCCAGCCTTCACTCCTCCTGAAGTATTCCTCCCACACGCCACAGTTCTCCTGTCCCATGGCCTAGACTCAGAAGAAATTAAATATACACGCAGGAAGATATAGTTAAGCTGTGTATTTTTATATCTTCTACGCATTCACCGCCCCAAATAGAATTATTGGGTGTGCTAAAGGTAGACAGCAGCAATTTGTTATTCTCAGGCAAAGACATTTGAAAAAACTGACCAGAAAAACAGACTTCTATGGCCTTTTGTGACAAAGGTGAGCCAAGATTGCTGAGGAACACGGGGTGCCCTCATCTCTTTGGGGCACTGTCCCAGGCTGCTGACCTTACTTGGCCAGCAGGGGGCAGAGAAGGCTCACAGGAGATCAAGGGAGGTGCCGGTACCTCCTGAGAAAAGTCCTGCCAGCCCCTCTCCCCCCTGCAAATCCTGGGACCCTCCACCAAGCCCCCACATGCTCTTCCGCCACAGCATCATTTTCAGGTCCCAGCTAAAAGTGTGAGGCCAGGTGTGACGTGGCTGGGGCATCAAACTGGTGATGAGGGGGCAGATGGAAATGGGACCTTTACATTGCTTTATCTGTGAATTTTAAGATTAGGAAATAAAGAAATCCTGGCCAACAACTGAGTTTGCAAAGCAACTTACATCTGGGAGATTGGACCCTGAACTTCAGGGGAGAGTGAATTCTGGCAGGGGTGCGAGAACAATGTGGTCTCAGATCCCTAATCCCACTCACCCAGGGACAGGCAAAGGTCCCCACCCTCTGACCTCCTCTCTTCTCCACTAAAAGGAAATGGTAGAGACCTAAATTAAGCAAGGCAATGGCTCAAATTATGGGGTTAAGGCGAGGGACTAAAAAAGATCATATTTTAGGTCTATCAAGTACAAATTTACTTTTCATGCAAAAAGTAAACAGCCTGCTTCCTGCCTGGCTGGCCTGCTCTGACTTCGGGAGTGAGGCGAAGTGGCAGGATCGGGTCTAGCCTCTCATTCCTGGCACAAGTCCTGGAAGGTCCTGAGGTCAGATCCTCCTGACATCCAGAGGCCACGCCGCCCGACACGCAAGAGATGGAGATGTGCTTGCTCCAGCTGGGGTCTATGCGGGCCCACTGTCCCCAGAGAAGCAGGCATGCACGTGATGAATTCAACCACCCCAGGGTGCCAGGTTCCAAGGCTCCCTGCGACCCAGAACCATATACAGAAGTTGGCAATGGCCCTTCGATGAGCTGAACAGTTTGAAGCTTGTCAAAGCGGAGGTGAGGAGAGGATGCGGTCAGTGACTCCGTTCCATCTGGATATGATTGGCAGCTCCTTACCCTGAGATGGCCGAGGGGGCCAGGACCCAGGGACAGGGTGGCGGGAGGGGTTGTGTATGTGCATGGAGCATCCTCATCCAACTCCAGGCTGCTGGGGCTCCAGGTCAGGGTGGGAGGGGGGAGCACAGGGTGCTGCTGCTCTGGCCCCTGCCCCAGTGCTTTGGGGACCCTAGCATGGGTGACAAATGGGATTCCACATGGTAGGGAACTGGGAGAGGGGAAAGACGATGGAACCCTGATTAGCAGCAAAGGTGGCAGCGGTGAGCAGACACCACAGGGCCTCGGCGCAGCGGTCTCCGATTAGACAAAAGAACCACCGAGTACGAGAATGGCAGGGAGGGAGATTGGACAGCAGGAGGCGACTGTGAGGTCCGCAGCACTTTGCTGTAAAAATGCATGAATTGAAGCCTAATCAAGACAGCAGTTGCGGGTCAGCAGAAACCCTGTGCCTCTAGCTTTTCCTCCAGAGGGCGCTATGACCTCAAAAGATAAAAACTCAGGGTTGCAGCTTGCAGGGTGCTCTAAAGAAGATACCAGAAAGAAGGTACCAGTGTAAACATTCAGAACATGCCCAGAGAAGGGCAGCAGCCGCCTGCCACCCAGGGAGACAGGCTGCGAGGTGCTAATCAGGTAAAGGAAAAAAAGTCACTCCGTTTCTGAGGGAGCCCAGGAAGTATCACAAAGGGGAGTGGGAGGTTTTCAAGATTTCTGGGCCCTGCCACTTAGGTCAGAATTGCTGCTGCGGAGGCATCTTGATGACTCAAAGGCAGGCGGCTGGCCCCTGGCTCTGCCAGTCCAGCGGGGGCGGGATGAAGGCAGTGGCTGGGGACTGGCGCAACTGTTGATGGTACTCCTCCCGGCAGGGGACCACAGGGGTCCTCTGGGTGCATGGGCAGGCAGGGACCCCAGCTTCACAGATGACTGGGGACTGGCCCAGTGCTCCCTCCCCTCTGTGGGCTGAGGAGCCACAGTGAGAGCGGAGGCTGGCTCAGAGAGGAGTGGGTAGATGACAGTTTCCCAAGAAGTCACCTGGCTCCAGATGCCTGGCAAGTTCTGGGTTAAGGTGACTCTGCAGCCGGTGCCTCACCCCACCCTCTTATGTCCCAAAGGGGCTGCTGGATGCACACACCTCCACGAGTCCCCTGCTGAGTGTCTGTGGGCAGCAAACGCCCATCCTGGGCCTGCCTGCCTGAAGCCTTGGCATCTGGCATCAGAGTAGCTCCTGCTCGTCATCCTCGGAGCCAGAGGGGCCCTGGCGCACCTCCTCGTACCACTTGTTGGCTAGAGTTTTCATCTGGATGCGCCCGTGGTGCAGGTCCTGGGTCGAGAGACAAAACCAAGCTATCAGTTCATCAGGGGCAGGGCCGAGGAAGGGAGGGGAGGCTGCTGGGTGTCTTGTGTGGGGTGTCTGGGGAGAAGGTGGGAGGGCAGGGTGATGGCCACAACAACTTCAGTTTGAACTGAACTAACTGAGCTGGGGTTGTTCTTTGTGGAGTGGAGATCACGGGAGGCCTCACTCAGAAGGGAGGTAGCATGGCGTGAGGGTAAAAACGTGGCCTCTGGAGTCAGACACACTTGGCTCCATTCCCAGTTTTGCCCGTATTGGCTGTGACCTTGTGGGGTTACTGCACCCCATTAAGCCTCCATCTCCTCAGCTGTCAAGAGACAGCCGCATCCACTGCACAGGATGCTGGAGAAGGAAGCGGTCGCCGTCACGGTCACCGGAGCTGCCTGGCTCCTGGAAGAGCGCACATGCTGCCAGCTATCAGGTCTGCCCAAGAGTGGAAAACAGGCCTGCTCAGAAACAGAGCAGGCAGCAGTGGGAAGAGCCCCACTCTGACCCAAGGCCTCCAACTACCGAGAGGCCAGAAGTGCCCTGAGGGACAGAACCAGAGCCTTGAGCCTGGGCCACCCTGGGCCATAGCCTGAGGCCCTGGTATGTTGGAAATTCCTCAGCTCCGATTCACTAGTTGGTCGATACCCTGAGTCTATCATCCAGGAAAACCAAACTGTGTTAACAAGTCTATTATTAACCTCGCACTAAATGTGGCAGTGAAGGAAAAACAGCAGATGCCGAGTTCCACAAGCACACCCAGCCTCCAGACCGGGAGGTGGTGGCCTGGCGGGCCCATGTGAGCCTTCCTGCCTCCCCTCTCTTCCTCCACGCGACCCTGAGCTACTGCAGGTTCTGAAAGAGGAAGGCAAGAGACCCCAGAGAATGTGGCCTGGCAGGTGTCCCACCTCCTGTGTCAGCCTCCGAGTGAAGAAGGGGTTCAGGTACTTGGCGTCCAGCCACATGAAGCCTTTGAGATCCTGCCGCCTGATGTAGTGGGCCTCATACTCCTCCTCCGTGAGCTCCGACAGGTGCTCCGACTCCACAGTGTTGCCCTGAGCGGGGAGGAAAGGTGGCCTAATGGCCATTAGCTGACACCATCAGGGGGCATCTCCTGGAAGCCCCACCACCGCCCAGGCTGCCAGTGTCCCCAGCCCTAACTCCACTTGCATCAGTGCAGGGTGACGACCTCCTGGAAGCCTGCGGGGAGGCAGGAAGGTTCATCAGGGCACAATGGATGCCCAGGACCCCAGCTAGCACAGCTTAATCAGAAGGACCAGGATGGGCTGGGGCTTGGTTTTTAAGCTTTTAGGGTGACTCTCTCATGCAACCAGGACTGGAACTGCTGTTCTGGGCTTTTCATTACCAGCAAATTGCACAGGGAGACTCTTTTTGTCTCTTTGCCTGTGGCTCCAATAGCTAGGACTCCACTGTGGGTAGGCTTTTGCCAATCAAGCCAGGAGAGGAGAGGGGAGAGGGACACATCCTGTAGGAATTGGGGAGGGATGAAGAAAAGGACCCCATGTGGAGGGGAGGGCCAGAAGTGAAGAGACGGGGCTCAGGTCACTGTAGATGTCCGGCACTCCCCACAGGGAGGAAAAGCAGACAGGCTCTGAGTGCAGTGGCCCCGCTCTGCTGGAGGAGCCTCAGTGGGGCCATAGTGAAGTGTGCTTTGCAGCTTCACTGCAGGTGGTGGGGGAGGGGGCAGGTGCAGGGAGGGGAGAGGATGGTGGGGGAGGGGAGGGCATTTAGATGCTGTGAACAGTGCTTGTGACACACTGGTCTGCATCAGAATCTAACTGGGGTGGGGGGTGGCTTGTGAAACCACAAAATAGTGGGCCCACTGGAAACACCTGCAGAGCTGCTAAGTCAGTAGGTCTGAGTGGGCTTGGGAATCTGCATATCTAACAAGTTCCCAGTGATGCTCCTGGTCTGGGGACCCCATTTTGAGGACTGCTGATCAGTGTGGTGGTGAAGAGCGCAGGCTCGAGAGTTTGTGCTCGCAGCTGTGTGATCTGATTCTCTCGATGCCTCAGCATTCTCATCTGCAAAATGGGTATAATGAAAGCACCAGTTTCTGGAAGGCTATTGGGACAATCTGAGATAGTCCAAGGAAAACACAAGCACTGACTGCCACAGAAAACATTCCAGAAACTCAGCAGTTCATCCACAGAGGAGTTGTCCTGTTTCTGCTAGGACTGTGCTTCGCCAAGCGTATTCACAGGATCAGATGCAGCAGTACCACCTGGTGACTTTTTAGAAATGCAAATTCTTAGTCTGAGCCACATGGTGAGACCCTGTCTCTACTAAAAATAAGAAAAAAATTAGCTGGGTGGGGTTGTGCCTGCCTGGAGTCCCAGCTACTTCAGAGGCTGAGGTGGGAGGATCGCTTGAGCCCAAGAGGTCAGGGCTGCAGTGAGCCATGATCGCGTCACTGCACTTCAGCCTGCGCAACAGTGAGACTCTGTCTCAAAAATAAATAAATAAAGAAGAAATAAGAAGAAACACAAATTCTTTTGGACCCCATGCCAGACCTATGTGATGCTGGTGTGGGACCCAGCAGCCTGTGTGTACCAAGTCCCCCACTGATTCCGATACCCAGAAAGGCCTGAGCAAGACCTTTTGTGAAAAACAAGAAAGTTGGTAGATATGAGATGGGGGCAAAGGGCTCTTAGGGTGATGAAAGTTCTGCAGAGCCAGGCCTGATGGCCATCTGGAAAACTCTTCCCAGCCACACTGCACTGGCTAAGGGGCCCAGCATGGAGATGGGAGGCCATGGTCTTGCCAGCCCTAACGCCAGTGCTGGCAGTGGACGGCTACTTGAGGACTCCTGGGCCTCTGATGACTGATTAAAGTGACTGAGGCCTAGAATACGGGAACTAAAAAGAGGCACGGTGGTTGGCGGGGGATGCAGGAGGGTGGGCTGGAGCCCAGAGCAGCCTCTCCTTCGGTCAGAGGGCCTGGCTTAGCGCAGGGGTCCTGAGGATGAAGACACGGCGGAAGCAGCCTGGTGGCAGGGGCAGTGGCTTGCAGGTCGAAGAGGTGGGCAGGCTGCAGAGCTTCAGTTCTCCCTACAGCTAAGGCCTGGGGTCGTCCAGCCCCACACCATGTCTGTCCCTGAGGGAAGGTACCCCTCTCATGGCCCTCACAGGCACTGCAAGCTGTCCTCCCCACCTCAGGTCCCCAACAGGTGGTTTTTAGTAAATGCTGGAAAATGATGTGATTTTGAAACCTTCAAACCTGGGTCCTGACAGGTGTCTCAGCTGCTGGCAGTGCAGAAGCATTGCTGGGAGAATATGGCACAGGCCCAGACTCCTGTGGTGCCCCATGGAGCTTCAGAGAGGGCACATATGGGGTCTCCCACAGCATCCCCGGCTGTAGCAGGTCCCAGCCGCCAGACACTCCCATCCCAAGAGCCATGCTTTAGAACTCAAGTTCTGTCACAGCCTTCTCAGGGGGAACAACTGGTGTGTGTGCATGTGAGGTATGTGCGTAAAGTGTGTATGTGGAGGTGCTGGGTGTCCTCAAAGCAAGGCTCATCTCCCCACTTCCTGACAGTTGGGGCCACCAGCTATGCAGCAGGCCAGCCCCCTGACCCACCCCACAGGCACGTGGTACTGACCATCTTCTCCGTCTTGCTGAGGTTGACGTCCTTCTTGTTCCTGCGGCGAGCCTTGGCATCCTCAATGTCCATGAGGCGGATGAGGGGCATGGTGCTGCCACCCAGCAGCAGGATGGTGAAGAGCACGATGACAATGGTGGTGGTGCCAATGAGCTGCCGCTTCTCCATGGGCTCCAGGTCCAGGTGCAGGCTCAGGGCATAGGGGATGGCTCCCCGCAGGCCTGGGGGATGGCGAACAGAGTGAGAAGACACAAAGAGGAGGCAGCAGTTTCATGGGCTGGCCTCCCTGGAAATCCGACCGGCCCAGCACTGCGACCAGCAACTATTCTAATGGCCCCACTGAAAAGCGTGTGCTCTCTCTGTGAGGCTTTGAGGTGAAAAGCGCAGGCAGCAGAGATGTGGGGACCACAGACTCACCCCCATGCCCACTTGGGCAGATCAATGAGGTGCCCTGCCCCAGCTACAGAGCCCCACGTGCAGGTGCAGGAGGACTTATTAAGGCTAACGCCCGTGTCTTAGAAACTGCAGGACAGCTGCTGTGGGCCAAACCCTCTGGTGCGTGTGCCAGGCCCAGGCAGGTGCTCGGTGTGGAGAGCCTCGCTGGATCTTCACAGGAATCCTCACCGAGCAGCAGAACTCTCGTCCGTCACACACAGATGAGGGACTGAGGCCAAGAGCAGCATGTCCCACCTGGGGCCACTCAGCTAATCCCCGCAACAGCACAGGATGCAATGTGTCCAGTACCCCTCATATCTCGAGATGCTGCCCCTGTGGAGGCCCCTGGTGGCACTGACAGGGCTCTGGGCTGCTTAGGCGGTAATGAGAGGCTGGCTGGTCCCCTGTGAGGCTACTAGGGCATGACTGAAGAGCATGGACTGAGCTGGGAAACAGCACTTTCCTCTGTAAGAAGCTTCCTGGCTTCCTTGGCACCATACGGAGGGGACAGGCAGTCCTAGCCCTGCCCTTGGGGAGCTCCCAGAGCAGCTGGGAGGAGACACAACAAATGAGGGCTGTGAAATGGTACCTGGAAGAGATGGGCAGGGTGGGGGAGCACAGACAGGAAGGCAAGAAGCTCGCAACACGATGGGGCAGGACAGCCAGACTGCTGTAGGCAAGACCCAGACGGGGAAATGGCAGGACAGGAGCACAGAGTACAGAAGGCAGAGACATGGTGAGGATGAGGGACTCTCAGCGTCTCTAAACCTGTCACAGGGGCCAGAGGATTCAGTGACATGGCACATGTAATGTGCTTTAACAGGGTATGTACCCAGCCAGTGCTTAGTACCAGCTAACCAGGCCACGAGGCAATTCAAAGTAAGATTTCTTGGGCAAGGGGGATGCAAAGGCATAGGGATGGCGGCATCTCCACGACATCCAAACAGGCAGCTGGAAACAGGAGTGCGGATCCTGAGGGAGGTCTGGGTTCTCGGGAACAGCTTTGGGACTAGATGGAAGTGAAGGCCAGTGGACAGGTGAGCGCACTCAGTGAAGTGCAGAACACACGAACAGAATCAGGGCTGGGGCTGAGTCCCGAGGAAGCTGCTATGTGAGGGGTCAGTGAAGGGGGATGAGCCCGAGGAGACACCAAAGAAGAGAAACCAGGAGCAAGGCCCGGAGGCCACAGAAGAGGGTGAAGCGGTCCTCGTCAGAAGGCAGGGGCGGTGGGAAGGAGGTGGGCTAAGACGGGGGCGGACCCCTCTCCCTCCCCTCCAGGTCTGGCTGCAGGAGGTCGCTGGTGACCTGACAAGGCCAATTCCAGCCCTGTGGACAGACGGTGAAGAAGTGGAGAAAATGAGCGAGGACAGCTCATTCACAGGGGTCTGGCCATGGCAAAACAGGCTGGGACGCAGCTGCAGGGGACGTGAGGAGGAACTCTGGTTAAAGATGCTGGTGTTTTGTGGGAAGGAGGAGAAACTGATTGCTTAAATGATGATGGGAGGGCCGGTGGCAGAGGCTTGTTCAGTGCTCCTTGCTGAGAATCCAGAAAAGCCCAGAAGGAAAGCCACGGAGGGAGAACCCAGGAGAGAACAGAAGCCAACAGCCCTCGCCATTTCAAATACACTCCAGCCTTCCCAGAAAGCTCTCTTATCCTCATGCCCCCTCCCAAACAGCTCACATCCTTCAAAAAACCTCTGACACACTTCTGCAACCACTTTACAAAGTAGTTTGCCTTACTGGCAAAAAGAGATTAGGAATAAAATGAGTTTTTCTCACCATATATAAATGCATACATATATATACACATATGTAAATATATATGAAACATATACATTTTTAAACATGGCCTTTTGAAAGAAGAGAAATCTGAGACAAACTTACAGATATGCCTTTGGATAGAGAACATCATAAAGTGTGTTGCTATAACCCAACCCACACAGAGAACACTTTAATTATAATATTTAAGCAAGAAAGCATAAAGAACAGTATGTATTGCTCAAAAATAAATTTAAAGATGACTATGGATCCAGTTCTTTAGAAGCAAAGATTTATGAAATCATTTCCATACTTTAAAAAGTGATTAAATAGCAAATGAAACATTCAAATTAAACTACCAGAACTTTGTGACTAAAAGGAAAAATATTTCCAAACTAACATAAGGTATAAAATAGTTTCTACTTTCACCTTTTCTACCTTGAGTCCATCATGACTTCAGCCTAGGACACAGCCTAGAAAACCCACAGGGAGGCGCTGAACCATGCCCAACTGTGCCCTAGACCGCACTGTCCTGTCAAGGAGAGAGTGGCAGAAATCCCGGCTCTGCCTCCAGTGGTCACGTGACCCTGGGCATGTCCTTTGCCCTCTTCCAACCAAGCCTTGCCCACTTCACAGCACCATGGTGAGGGGCGCCATCTGGGCTGCAGTGGGTGCCATTAAACAGGAGTGTTGATTACTTGTGGCTTATGAGCAAATGCCTTTGCCAAGGGTGCTGGCAGAGAACTACGGCTCTCCCCACATGGGGGGTGCTTTTAACAGGTATTTCCCACCCTGTTTATTCAAGATTTGACTTACCACTAAACCACATGATGAACATCATCTTCGGTGTGATTTTATGATCCCGGAAGAAATTCAGGAGGTAGGAAAGAGGGAAAATGTTTACCGCTCTGCCAAACAGTACAAGCACCTGTTGACAGCAACAAATTAAGTCTTAGGTGAAAACGTCTGGTTCTTGAAGCGGAAGCTTCTCGAAGCTGATGCAGACTATGTAACACATCAAGTACAAATGCAGCATTCCCCTCAGCCAGAAAAGACACGAGCAACACCATGCTTGTCAGAGACCCAGCATGGGCGTGCTGCTGGAGCTTCAGGTTCTATGCATCTAGGAAAGGATAAAGCTTTGTACATTACCTTTCTCAGTAGTCAGAAAAGAGAGGACTGATGAGGTATTGGGAAGGGCTTCAGTAATGACAGCAGAACAAAACTGAATGCCAAGAGGCTGTACAGACATATTCACGGATTAATTTAAGGGCAACCTGATTCCAAAGGCGCCCCCTTAGGACAGGCCTGCATTGATCATTCCAGCCCTAGGGGGATAGACAGGGTGTTTCTGCCTCTTCCTCAGGGAAAGGAGGGGAGCAATGAAGGACCTACCCACGCATGGAAATGCTGCTCTCTGAGCAAGAGGAACGCAGACGTAGGTCTACAAGGAGGCCGCATGCCCTGGCTTAGCCAGACAGCTGCTTGCTGTGGCTTTTGGTTCCTTTCCATCTCCAAAGGCATGTTAGTCTTGGCAAAGCACAGCTTTATGTAAAGTTTACATCTTTTTTTTTTTTTTTTAAACAAGGTCTCGTTCTATCTCCCAGGCTAGAGTGCAGTGGTGCCATTGCGGCTCACTGCACTTCAACCACTTGGACTCAAATAATCCTCCCACCTTAACCTCCTAAGTAGCTAGAACTACAGACATGCATCACCATGCCTAATTTTAAAAAATTTTTAATTAAAGATGAGGTCTTGCTATGTTGCCCAGGCTGGTTCCAAACTCCTGGTCTTAAGCAATCCTCCTGCCTTGGCCTCCCAAAGTGCTAGGATTACAGGTGTGAGCCATTGCACCCAGCCTAAAGTTTAAATCTTATCTAAGTGGATTCTTAGGACTATCACTTTACTTTCATTTTATTGCAACCTCCACCCCCGCCCCGGGTTCAAGCAATTCTCCTGCCTTAGCCTCCCTAGTAGTTGGGATTACAGCAGTGTGCTACGACACTCAGCTAATTTTTGTGTTTTTGGTAGAGATGGGGTTTCGCCATGTTGGCCAGGCTGGTCTCAAACTTTTGACCTCAAGTGATCTGCCTGCCTCAGCCTCCCAAAGTGCTGGGATTATAGGCATGAGCCACCGTGCCTGGCCAAGAATAACTGTTTCCAATCATCAAACATTTCTGTGCCAGACAACATGCTAATCATTTTACATGCATTATCCTGCTAAATTTCAATCCTTGCAAAGGTCTTATAAAGTAGGTATTATTGTCTCCAGTTTATAGACAAGGAAACTGAGGTATAGAGAGATGAAGTAATTGGTCCAAGTTGATAAGGTAGGAAGTAAAGTAATGGATCTAAGCCTCAAATCTGGATCAGACCCCAAAGGCCAGGCTCTTGACCACTAAGCCGAGTTTAAAGGGCAGGAACTGTAACCCATCTGAGTATCACAGGCATTCTCCACTAGCCGCAGGGCCAGGCTGGCTGAGCCTAACTGCTTAGAGAAAACGGAGCTGTTATCCAGGGCATCCTCTCATTTTCTTCCCAACCTGTGGCTGACACAGTCACTTCCCTGTTTCACCCACTGAAATCCAATCTTCCATGCTTACTCTTGTGTTTCAGGTTTGATCAAATGTGTCTCCTTTTACTCAGTAGCTACATTAAAGGCTATTATTTATATATATATATATGTAAAGACAGAGTTTTGCTTTTTGCCCAGGCTGGAGTGCAATGGCTCGATCTCAGCTCACTGCAATCTCTACCTCCTGGGTTGAAGCGATTCTCCTGCCTCAGCCTCCCGAGTAGCTGGAATTATAGGCACCCACCACCACACCCAGCTAGTTTTATATTTTTAGTAGAGATGGGGTTTCACCACATTGGCCAGGCTGGTCTCAAACTCCTGACCTCAGGTGATCTGCTCGCCTCGGCCTCCCAAAGTGCTGGTATTACAGGCATGAGCCACCGTGCCCGGCGTAGGCTATTACACTTTCTGTAAAGGACTTTTGCTGCTTTTCTCTTGGCCTGAAACCTGATGAGCTTGGAGGACAAATAACAGTGACCAAGAGCAACTAACCCTTGCTGGCTGAGAAGTAGAAGTACCCAGGATGCAAGAGAATATCTTTTTTTCTTAGGCTTCCTCATCTTTTCTCAGTCTCAGTTTTCCCATATGATCGAGTACAAGTTTGCACACTGAAGATGACAACACTAAAAAAAAAAGTTTCCTAATAGCTATGTTTTATTAAGTGGAGTTGACAATAAAAGTTATCTAAAAATAAATTACGATAATTCAACAACAATAAGGTGTGCTTTTTTTCTTTTTGGATACAGAGTCTCGCTCTGTCACCAGGCTGGAGTGCAGTGGTGCGATCTCAGCTCACTGCAACCTCTGTCTCCCGGGTTCAAGCGATTCTCTTGCCTCAGTCTCCCAAGTAGCTGGGACTACAGGTGTGTGCCACCATGCTGAGGTAATTTTTGTATTTTCAGTAGAGATGGGGTTTCATCATGTTGGCCAGGATGGTCTTGATCTCCTGACTTCGTGATCTGCCTGCCTCAGCCTCCCAAAGTTCTGGGATTACAGGCATGACGCACCATGCCTGGCTTCTTTTTTATTTATTTTATTTATTTATTTTTTATTTATTTATTTTTTTAAAGACAGGGTTTCACCATGTTGGTCAGGCTGGTCTTGAACTCCCAACCTTAGGTGATCTGCCCGCCTTGGCCTCCAAAGTGCTTGGATTACAGGCGTGAGCCACCATACCCAGCCATTTTTTAAACAGTGTCTCACTTTGTTGCCCAGGCTGGAGTGCAGTGGCACGATCTTAGCTCACTGCAACTTCCATCTCCCGGGTTCAAGCGATTCTCCTGCCTCAGCCTTCCAAGTAGCTGGAATTACAGGCACGCGCCACTGTACCCGGCTAATTTTTGTATTTTTAGTAGAGACAGGGTCTTGCCATGTTGGCCAGGCTGTAAGGTGTGCTTCTTAAATGCCTTAAATTATCAGAGGATCTAAAAAGTAGTCAACAAAATCAAATCAGGAATTACAGGATGAATCCGCAGTAGTGCTTATGGAAGATGAATTCCTGCTGAAGGAACAGAGACATAAGAAAGAACAGACTGCTAAATGTCCAAGCGTTAGAAGTCATTAATGTCACTTTGATCACGACTGAGGGACCTAGACCTTTCTTTAAAACACCAAACACTTACTTTTCCTCACTTCATTCCCAAAAGTAATTTGGTTCTGCCGAAAATGATGAAGCTTATCTTTTCCTTTTTTAAAGGTATATTTGTCGACAACTGTCACACCCAGTTCTATTATAACACTGTTTCCCAAACCTTTTTTTTTTTTTAATTCTTAAATTTTTATTTTTTAGAGATGGGGTCTCACTCTGTCACCGAGGCCGGAGTGCAGTGGCACAATCAGCCCTTACTACAGCCTCGAACTCCTGGGCTCAAGCGATCCTCCTGCCTCAGCCTCCCATGCAGCTGGGACTATAGATGCACCACTGTGCCTGGCTTGTTTCCCAAATCTTATTTTTTTTTTTCATTGTTTTTATTTTTTTAGAAATGGGCTCTCTCCATGTTGCCCAGGCTGGTCTCAAACTCCTGGGCTCCGCGATCCTCCTGTCTCAGCCTCCCAAAGTGCTGGCATCACAGGCAAGCGCCAGCAGGCCCAGCCCCCAAGTCCTCTTGGTTGTTAGCATCAGCTAGGATAACTCCTCCAGATGACTCTCCAGGTGAAGTAAGGGATTGGTAATCTTTAAACAAATGTCCAAGGCACACTTATACATAGGAAACTTTGAAGAAAACTGCATTAACAAGTACATAATAAATTATCCAGAAAAAGCAGAAAAGAGAGAGAAACCCCCAGCTCTATAACCACTGTGAACATGTGGCTATATTTTCTTTACATATTTTCTTTTTTCTATGCATATGTTTATATGATTATGATCAATTACATATTCAATTTTGAAATCTGCTTTTACCTCCTCACACAAAAACATATAAACCAGACCATAATATTCAAAGCCATTAATAATCAAGCAAAAGTCCTTTATGGGGATATTTATTCACTTAATTTTGTTAATAAACAAAAGAGTGTCTATGTAGCTGTTGACTTTGAACAGTTAACAGTTACATAAATGAATCCAGAACATGTGGTTACTGATCTACAAATAAGCTATTAAATAAAAAAAAAAAAAAGGAAAATACTTACTATGCACCAGATGACAAAGGAAATTTCAAACTTGTGAGGAAAACTAAAAATGGACAGGCCAAGAAATGCAAACACACATGTTTCTGAAACAAACCAAAGAATGGATTACTCAACCCCCATGATTTCATTCCAATATAGTACTAAACTGTTAAGCAAGCATTCACAGTCAGAATCCAATACAACACTTTCCGTATTTTCTTGCAAATCCTGAGCCAGTATCTTGGTCAAACTTGTGCTTAAATTCTCTCATTCTTTGTGTGTGTGTGTGTGTGTGTGTGTGTGTGCGCACGCGCGTGTGCATGCACACGCGCGCTGTGGTTTTTATTCTTTTAGTTCTCTTATTCTTTTCTATTACACAAGCAACATGTCCCTGGTATTCAGAAATCTCCTAATGTAATCCAGTCAACCGTCAAATACTTCTGCAAATAAACACAATCCCACCCAGGGAAGATGATAAACACATGAATCTGCCAATCTGCTGAACACTGTCATTAGCCAGGGTCCCGACTGTGACAAAGTGGCAAAAATTCAGAGCAAATGACTGCAGGCACCACAGGACAAATGTGAAGGGGCCTTTGGTTAACTTCCACATGATTAGCTTAATATATTTAATGCTGTCACAAGGTTTAGTACACAGCTCACACCCAGCAGGATTTGCAGAGTGAGACGCAATGCTAACTCTTGGCTCCAGTGTGCAAGCCAAAGAGAGCCCAATATTTACTCTCTGTCACACAAACTTGTATATTTTAAGAAAAAGTACCTTATAAATTTCTAACACTAGGCTCTCTGTTTAAACTGTGATGTTCCTCAGAATAACATAATGACTAGAGAGATTAAAACTGTATTTTAAAATAGCTGATCATAGCAAGGCTATTTTACATTCCAGCAATGTTTTTCCTTTGAATGGTACCCAAGTTTAAAACAAGTCCACAAGCTAGACAGTTTAATCACCCTTCTCTCTGAAACTTTTTCTTATCTCATATTTGTGTGATCTTTCCAAATGAGCACATTTAGAAGACATTCAGATCTAGTGAATGCTCTTCCCTGGCCACATCAACTCCAGGACCTGGATACATCATGATTAACCAAAGACCCTTCACATTTGTCATGTGGTGTCTGCAGTTGTTTGCCCTGCATTTTTTACACTTTGCCACAGTTGGGACCCTTGCTAATGACAGCATTCAGCAAACGGACAGACTCGTGGTTTTCATCTTCCCTGGTTGGGACAGTGTTTATTTACAGAAGTATTTGACAGTTTTTCTGTCAAATTTGATAAACTGCCAAAATTTAACAATTTTTCTAATGACCAGTCCTCTATGAATGGATGTTTAGACTGTTTCTATTTCTGAGAGGGTCAACAGACACTCCAGCACACAGGCTAAATACCACATGGTTGAACTGCTGGGCCAAAGAGCATGTGCCTTTCAAATTCAGACAGACGTGGCAAATGATTCTCCAGAAAAGATGGCATCAGTGTCCCATCTACTAGGCCTGTGTCCCACACACTAATGCCAGAAGTGGGTATTATCAAACTTAACATTTGCCAATCTGATGGTACAAAATAGAATCGTTTTGGATGGATGTTTTGCTTTATGTTTCTTTAACTGGGAGGGTCAGGGTCAGAATCTGTAGCCCTGGCTTTCTGAGAGAGGTGCTGTACAAATAATACCCACTGCCAGGAATAAAGAGACCTGGCTTGCATACCCACTTCTTGGCCTTGAGACCATGGGCAGGTCATCCGACCACTTCTCACCTGAGCCTCCTTATCTGTCAAAGTCTCTGCCTGGCCTGCTCCTGCCTCCTAGCATGCTAACAGTGTGGAAGTGGCAATTAAAAATGAGACAAGCCCCACACCCCCCGCCCCCACCAAAAAAATGTCAGGGGTGATTTTGATGATGACAGCTAGAGCACAGCTACTTGGGGCCAGCTTAAAGGGACAAGGTGAGGGTTGTTCCTCCACTCCAACCACTTCCAAGTATAATGTTGTGAGGGAGATACATGGTTATATCTGAGCGTGGAGGGAACAAGAGCTCAAACAAACTGCTTAAAGAAAAAGCCATAGTGAGCTGCTCGGCCTGTTGGCTAAGATCAAGAAAAAGCCATCGTGGCTTATCCCAGCCCAACAAATGACACCTCTACTGCAGACTGTCCCTGAGTGATGTACCTCATGCTGCTCTCATGAACAAAGGATTCTGTGGAGAAGTTTGGCAAATGCTATAACTATATCCCCTGTTAAGAATTTTACAATGCCCATTTGCTGAAAAGCCCGGCAATTCATAAATGTTAAATTTTATTTAACCCAGAATTTCCTAAACTCTTGTTTGACCACAAAAGCTTTATCGTTTTTTTCTCCTTCTTTCTTCTTTTTTTTTTTTTAAAGATCATAGTCTACTGCAGCCTAAGCAGCTGGGATTACAGGTATGAGCCCCCGACGCCTTGCTTAACTATGGAGCCATTTTCATCTAACCATCATTAATATTATTTCCAAAGAATACATTTTTGGAAATGTCACATTAATACATTAAAAATGCGTGTCTCAAAGGTTCATAATTAGTTCTATTTTTGGTCTTTAAACTGTAGGCACCAGATGTCCATGTATTAGGTGTTTGGTTTACTTTATGAAATTTTGGAGCCAGAGGAACAAACAAAAGATAAGGGAGTATGGGATCTGGCTCTGAGGAATTGATGCCCTGCTGCCAGGAAAAGTCTCAGCTGACTTCTAAAAGAGGATAAGGAAGAAAGATCAGCTCTGGGTAGGCCTGCGCACGGCCACACAGAGGCAGAACTCACCACACAAGAAGGCCACAGTGCGGAGGGTCTGCTGCATGAGGATCTGGGTGACTGGGGAGAGGTTATGGTGTGTGTAGTGGGACATCACGATGCCTGAGAACAGGATGGCCATGATGCCTAGAGAGGGAAAGAACAGAACAGAAAAGCACCTGCCATGTGATCTCCAACTCAAATCTCACAATTCCAGCAAATCCCTGGGCCCTAGAGCTTTAGGCATTTTAAGAAAAAGGAATATAAACCTAAATTACAATTTAAAAAAAAAAAAGAAAAAGAAAAAGGAATATAAATGAATACCTGAGGCCTCCCAAAGGCTTCAGAAAAAAAACACCATGGGCCCCTTTTCTCTGGCAGCCTCATTACTAGCTGGGTGATCTTGAGCCACATCACGTCCCCCGTCAGAGCCTCAGTTTTCTCTTCTGTACAGTGGGACTAATAGTATCCACTCATAGAACTGTTAGACGGGTGAGCAAAAAGAAGTCACATAAAGTCCCCTTCACAGTACCAGAGCTAAAGAGCTGTGGACTAACACTGACATCCAGGGATAGGATTGGCAGATATGGAACCTGTAGGTACGGAGGGCCCATTGCACTGCATCATTTTTTTTTTTTTTTTTGAAACAGAGTTTTGCTCTTGTTGCCCAGGCTGGAGTGCAATGGTACGATCTTGACTCACTGCAACCTCTGCCTCCCAGGTTCACACGATTCTCCTGCCTTAGCCTCCTGAGGAGTTGGGACTACTACAGGCACACACTACCATGCCTGGCTAATTTTTTGTATTTTTAGTAGAGACGAGGTTTCACCATGTTGGCTATGCTGGTCTCAAACTCCTAACCTCAGGTGATCTGCCTGCCTCAGCCTCCCAAAGTGCTGGTATTATAGGCATGAGCCACCGTGCTGGCCAACTGCATCGTTTTATATAAGGGACCTGAGCACCTATGAGTTTTCTATCCGTGGGATGTCCTAGAGCTGATCCTCCATGGATGTTGAGGGAGGACTGTATAAGAGGGGCAAGCGAACCACTCTGGGGGTCAGAAAAGGAGTCTAAGAATCTGTGTATGGAGAACGTGTGGATTTGTTTTGTTTTTTGAGACAGGGTTTCACTCTATCACCCAGGCTGGAGTGTAATGGCATGATCTCAGCTCATTGCAACCTCTGCCTCCTGGGCTCAAGCAGTCCTCTCACCTCAGCCTCCCAAATAGCTGGGATCACAGGCACACACCTGGCTAATTTTTTGTATTTTTGTAGAGATGAGGTTTTACTATGCTGCCCAGGCTAGTCTCAAACTCCTGAGCTCAGGCAATCCACTCGCCTCAGCAATCCACCCGCCTTAGCCTCCCAAAGTGCTGGTACTACAGGTGTGAGTCACTGCACCCGGCCAAATGTTTGGATTTTGATGGACTTTTAAAATACATTTCCTTAACTATGAATTTTCCTATAATCATGTACTACTGTTATTTAAAAAGTAATGCATTTTTTCTTCAAAGCCCTGCATGAGAGCGTCTCCAATGTTCGGTGTTTACACAGGATTGGAGCCTCAACATTTGTCCGCTGCCCTCAGTCACTCCTGGGGCACTCAGGTTTCTTCTCAGTATCTCTCTGTGTAGGCAGCAGAAAAGGGGCCTCTTATTTCATGTAAGGAGGCTGAGATTGTTTTAAAAAGTCTTCAAATAAGCTGCCAAAATATGCTAATTCCGAGAGAGAGAGAGAGAGAGAGAGAGAGAGAGAGAGAGAGAGAGAGAGAGAGAGTGTGTGTGTGTGTGTTTGTGTATAAATCCCAATACTTACTTTAGTTTCTATTTCATGCCATCTCAATAATGGCACCTGGCCTTTCATATATAGAATACTATTTTCTTAAATGAATTTTTATTTAAATAAGATAGAATAAATTATATGTATCTCTATGAAAAACAAAACAAAACTAGTCGGTGTGGTGGCACGTGCCTGTGGTGCCAGCTACTCAGGAGGCTAAGATGGAAGGATCACCTAAGCCTGGGGAGGTCAAGGCTGCAGTGAGTTGTGATTGTGCCACTGCACTCCAGCCTGGGCAAGAGAGCATGATCCTGTCTCAAAAAATAAAATTAAAATAAAGTAATTAACAGGATCCTATCACATATATGGTGCCTGTTATCAGCAGAGTGATTTTTTTCAAGGGCTTTCAACTCTCTCGTCATGGTGCATCTAACAGAACCCCAGCTCCTTCCCAGGCCTACCGAGCCTGCGAGGCAGTGTCCTTGCCTGCTCTGTCCTGGCTGCACTGGTCTTCCTTCTCTTCCCGGAGCATGCCACACTCCCACACATCTATCTTCAGACCCTTGGCTCCTGCAGTTCCTGCTGCCAGAACCTCCTTCCCTAGAGCATCCCTGGGCTGGCTCCTGTCACCACACAGGTCTATGCTCCAGGGCCACCTCCAGGAGAGACCTCCCTGGCTGTGTGAGCCCCAGTACATTGTCTACTGCATGCCATTCTCTGCCACATGGATTTGATTTCTCTTCTTGTCATTTCTTGCCACCTGGAATTGTTGTATGGGTTTGCTTACATTCTGGCTTTCTTCTGCAGGAAAAGGAACCTAATCTTGTATTGTTTATGACCGTAGCCCCAGTAGCCAGGATAGTTCTCAGCATAGAGTGGGCATTTAATAAATATTTCTTGACTGGGTAAGAAACTGATTTTTCATCCGGGCGCAGTGGCTCACACCTGTAATCCCAGCACTTCAGGAGGCCGAGGCAGGCAGATCATGAGGTCAAGAGATCGAAACCATCCTGGCCAACATGGTGAAACCCCGTCTCTACTAAAAAATACAAAAATTAGCTGGGTATGGTGGCGCACACCTGTAGTCCCAGCTCTCAGGAGGCTGAGGCAGGAGAATTGCTTGAACCTGGGAGGCGGAGGTTGCAGTAAGCCGAGGTCGCGCCACTGCACTCCAGCCTGGCGTCTGGTGATGGAGTAAGACTCTGTCTCAAAAAAAAAAAAAAAAAAAAAAAAGAATGAAAGGGGATATTATTCATTCATTATGTTGAGACAACAGCAAAACTGGGGGTCTTGGGGCAAACCAGGACTTATGGCCACCCCAGCAGTAGCACAGATGCTCCGTCAGGACTGTCACTCATATTACTTTCCTTCATTCTCAGCAAAGGCGTTAGGCTGGCCCTTTTATTTGTCTATTTTATGATGAGGAAGTAGAGCACGGGGTGGTTAAGTCTGTTGTCTGAGGTTACACAGCCAGTGAGAGGTGGAGCTGGGATTCAAATCCACATCTGTCTGTTTTCCAGCCCCAGTCCTTAACGACTGTGTTCCCTACATGTGGATGTAGGTAAATGATTCCCACTTCCTAGGACAGTGTCCTGCTTTGTGGTCTTGGGAACCGCCTGAGATCAGTCCTTTGTGACAGGAAGAGGGGAAGACAGCAAAAACACCATCCTTTCCACTTGTGCTTTCACAGTACAGTGTGAGGGTCCACACACCACACAGGGCCATCCTGCCCCTCTCGGCGTGGCAAACACCCAAAAGGCAAAGCGCAGACAGAGCAGGGTCCCTTACCCAGAGGCAGATCTGGTGTTCCTGGCTTGCACTGCTCTGTGTGGAGCAAGGTCCCTAAGGAAATGACATCCCTATCAACAGGAAACACTGCAACTCTGAAAAGAAGGTAAGGAAAACACTCTTTGTTTTAGTCACAGATTACGAACAGATGCATGAAACACATCTTTGCCAACAGGTACTCCATGATTACCTCAAGGGGGTAGAGGAGCAGTTTAGAAAAACAGATGTAAACATAGCTAGGCTAGAGCCAAATGACTCACAGGTAATGTTTTTGTAAGTGCCAACATTAAGTAAAGAAAGGGAACCTCAAGGCAGATACCAGGATGTAATCATCCTGGTGAACTGGTTTGTGATGAAAAACAAAAGCCTGAAAATGGCAAGTCCACTCTGCTTCCTCCTTGTGCTGCTCACGCAGCAGCCAAGTGTGACTCCAGAAAGTGACTGTGGGCAGGAGAATTCTGTCAATGGAGTCACTAAAGATTACTGGGCCTTCCACTTTGTGTCTGAAGAAATTACTGCTACACAGAACACTGTCCTCCTCTACATATCTGCAAAACCTGATACAAGATGCGAAACAAAACTATTTTCTGACATGGGACAAAAGATAGGGTACGGCTGTGATTCTGGCCAGAAGGAAACAAACAAGGTGGCCACTCTTTCCCGAGACCCCCTGGCTGGGCTGAGTGCCTGAGGCTGAGGCTTTGGAGAGCTGTCATGTTGGGTAGGGGAAGCTGCACAGAAAGAGAGCTCTTGGACATATACTGTAAAGTCCCCTTGAGTCTTTGACTGATACTGATCAGTAAACATGTGGGATGAAACAAGAGGCTGGGGAAAGAACCATGAAAAAGAAGTAGGCTGAAGAATCCCAGAAGCTGACACAGGGCTGGGAATAGTTTGTCTTCCCACCAGCCAGAGTGAAGTGAGCTCACAATACCTGAGACACCTTAGTTAGGGCCCTGCTACTCTGTACCTGCCCTAACAAAGTTTAAATGTAAGCCTCAAAAAGGATTACACTGGTATCAAGAGACTTAGATATATGCCATAAGAAAAGTCCAGAAATAACACACAGAAAACAAAAATATATATATACTATTTATTATTATTTTGAGACAGAGTTTCGCTCTTGTTGCCCAGGCTGGAGTGCAATGGCGCAATCTCGGCTCATCACTACCTCCTGCCTCAGCCTCCCGAGTAGCTGAGATTACAGGCATGCACCACCAAGCCCAGCTAATTTTGTATGTTTAGTAGAAACGGGGTTTCTCCATGTTGGTCAGGCTAGTCTCAAACTCCTGACCTAAAGTGATCCGCCCACCTCGGCCTCCCAAGTGCTGGGATTACAGGCATGAGCCACTGTGCCTGGCCTACATTTAAAAAAAAAAAAAAAAAAAAGTCTGGAACTCCATAAAGGAACACAATAAAATCTTATACTCAACAACATAAAGTTCACAATGACTAACATCCAATCAAAACTTAATAGCAAGCAAAGAGCAAGACAATGTGACCTATAAGCACAAGAAAAATCAACAACAAAACAGACCTAGAATTGACAGAGATGATGGAATTAGCAAACATGGACATTAAAACAGCTATTATAAATGTTTCATAATCTCCCGAATATAGAAAACACAAACATAATGGAGAAATGGAAGAAGTGAAAATAACCCAAAGGCATTGTCTGTCAATGAATTATAGAATATGCAAATTAGAAATACACTGGGTAGGATTAGAAGAGATTCCACATGGCAGAAGGAAAGATCAGTGACCTTGAAAACACAGCAACAGAAAATAACAAAAATAAAGCACATAGAGAAAAAAAGACAGAAAAAAAAAGGGCAAAGCATATTGTGGGCCGATAACATGCCACCTCTCATAACTGGAATAAATTGAAGTCTCAAGGGGAAGGGAAAGCGGAACAAAAAAAATGTGAATAAAGAAATGGGCAAGAGCTTACCAAATTTGATGAAAGCTATAAACTCATATAAACTATAAACCCAAGAAGCTCAACGAACCCAAGTGGAATATAAAAGGAATCACACCAAGGCACATCTAAATCCCGTTGCTACACACCTATCAGGACAGCTGAACTTTTTAAAATTAAAATAAGTGTGGTGACAATATGAGGCAACTGACAGTCTCTCATATATTCTGACGGGAATGTAAAATGATACAGTCACTTCAAAAAATACTAGGCAGTTTCTAAAAAAGTAAAAATGTACTTACCATATGACCTAGCAGCTTTAATCTTAGGTATTTACCCAAGACAAATGAAAACATATGCACAGTGTTCTTAGCCCAAATCTGGAAAACCCCAAATGTCCTTCAAATAGTGAACAGATAATAAACTGTGGGGCAGTAAGAATGATCAACTACTGACACATGCAAAAACATGGATGCCTCTCAAAAACATTATGGTAACTCAAAGAAAGGAGACACAAGACCACAGGATTTCACTTAAATGACACTCTGGAACAGGCAAAACTATAGTGACAGCGAAGATCAGTGGGTGCCAGGAGTCAGGACAGGCGGGAGACTGACTGCAGAAGGGCACAGGGGAGCCATGCTGGGCGATGAGAATATGCTATACCTTGACTGTAGGGGTTATGCCTGCAATTTTCCAAAATTCATGGAACTGTATACTTAGAACAGGTCCATGTATTGTGTGTAAATTATACTTCAACAAAGTTAATAGAAAAGAAAATCTCTGCCATCCTGTGGCACAGATCAAAACATCCCTGCAGTAGTGCCTCCTTTCCAGAACAAGGGCTCTGAAGGGCCTTCACTCAAAGGATGGGGTCAGACTTTCAGGGCAGAGCCCTTCCCACCTGGCTGCCCCCTCACACAGGAACAGGGGTGAGTCATGCTCCATTTTCAGGTCAACATCCTTACAATGTAACGAACTGCAGACACAAGCTTGATTACCACTTGGAGGCAGAAAGCCCAAGTAAGCCAAGCCTTGCAAACAGGGGCTGCTGACTGACTACAAGGTGACTGTTTGGAGACTCTTACTCTGTGCGTGGTCACCCCTCCCCAGCTGGTGAGCATCATCTTCTCGGGCCGCATCAGAGTTATCTCTGCTGCTGGGAGCTGCATGCCCTCCTCCAATGGGATGCAGGGAAAAGGCTATGGGGCTCCATTGTCTGGGTTTCAATCTCACTGCCACCACTGCCTGTGCAGTGCAGCTCTGGGCTAATGACAACCTCCTAGTACCTACTCCACAGGGGTGGTAGCAGCATAAAAAACCCGAATACAGCATTAAAAAAGTCACAAAACTGCTGTGTCCAATAAACAGCTACTCCAACATTATGCCACCACCACACTTTGCTTTTTTCCTCTATGTAGCACTGAGTATATGGTTTATGATGATTTATTTTGGAGAAAATTGTATTACTGGAGGGTTCTAGGCACTAGTTCTTGACTCAAAGACAACTAGTTTGGATTATTATTCCACCAATCCCAGCTGTGACCTTGGGTAATTTATTTAATCTCATTCAACCTCAGATTTCTCATCAGTAAAATAAGGACCTTCACAGTATCTCCCTCCCACAGGCTACCTTCCTCTGAGGGAGCCTCATGGGACTGATGGGCTAAATGAGAGAAGGCAGGTTAAGAGAAAATGTGACTGTGACACCAATGTGACCGTTTGAGCCCCTAGATCCAGGCAGGCCTAAATTCAAATGTGGTTTTGTTTTGTTTTTTTTTTTTTACAGAGTCTTGCTCTGTTGCCCAGGCTGGTGTGCAGTGGTGTCTTGGCTCACTACAACCTCCGCCTCCCGAGTTCAAGCAATTCTCCTGCCTCAGCCTCCTGAGTAACTGAGATTAAAGGCATCTGCCACCATGCCCAGCTAATTTTTGTACCTTTAGTAGAGACAGGGTTTCACCATGTAGGCCAGGATGGTCTTGATCTCCTGACCTTGTGATCCGCCCACCTTGGCCTCCCAAAGTGCTGGGATTATAGGCGTGAGCCACTACATCCGACCCAGATGTGTTTCTAGGGAGCCAACAGATTTCCTTTATTTCTTAAGCTCTTCTGAGTTGTGACTGTCTCTTGTGACTGAAAGTGACCCAACTGACAAAGCCTCTTTCACCAGGCAGGACAAGACAAGGTGCCATCATCACAGCACTTTCAGGGTCTCTGTCACTCACCTGAGAGTGAGATTCCTTCTGCAAGCCCATAAGGCAGATAAGCAAAAATGATCATCATGCCAAATTCCAAGGAAGGGGTTTTCCTCAAGTCAATATGCTTCAGCACATAAATGACAACTGTCAAGGAAGAAGAATCGAGGGAGAGTTGATGGGAGATGTGAAGTCACAAAACTGCTGCTTTCCAAATACATGAAGTAAACAACAGATACAGAAGATTTTGGAACATTCCAAGGTTACAACTGAAAATTTGTCATTATGGATTTTTTTTGTAGGGAGACTGTTACTCTAAGAAAGGGAATCTGACAAAACACTAATTCTGGAGATAAATGGTGGCAGAAAATGAAAATCAACCTAAGTCAACTCATTTAAAAACACTGACTTAGAGGGCTGAGGATGTGCCAGGCCATGGGGTGAAGCTGGGGCTGCAGACGCGCCAAAGACAGCTCACTCAGCCAGGTTCCTCCCAGGGCCGCATCACCCCCATTCTTCTAACATCAGATGAGATCACCGACGCTACCCATCTCACTTTCCCCACCAGTTTTGAGTCAAAGACAACTAGTGTGAATTGCTGTTCAAACTGGGGTTCAAAGGCCCTATTGAAACACAGTCTTTCCTGTTCCTGGAGATTTCCAAAGTCATGCCCCTGTGAAAGGAGAGCCTTCTATATATTCAAATATTGTTCATAATGCCTATACTGGTGCTTACATTACCCATCTGCGACACTTCATTTAGATAGATACTTTTTTTTTTTAAAGAAAAAGATAAATATGGAGAAAAATACTGAATTGGAAAAAGTTTTCTGTTCCATTCTGTTTATTGGTACAATATGAGAAGCTGTTAGCCAACTCAATAGAGCCTTTAGACTTCTGGACAATGGAGCTGATGGGAAAATTCAACAGGATGGCAGAAAAACATGCCCGTAACAGGCAAAAGAGTCTCTTCTGGCCATCTGTGAAACAAACTGCTCGTGGAGGAGGGGCAGGTGGCCATCTCCCTGAGACGTAGGCTTAGGCGTGCCCCCAAGTGGTCTACTGCCTGTTTCTATTTTAAACATAATGAAATTTCTACAGCAATAAAGGTGTCATTGGCCTTAACAAGCCTCTTTCCTGCTCCAGCTGGAAAAGCGTATTGATTGTTAAACAACAAAATCAGTGCAAATAACTCCATAGAACATACTTTGAGAGCCCCTTTTCCAGTCCTTCTGGATAAACACTTTCAGTGGGATAAAAACCTTCCCTATCTGACATTTTATTCTTATTTATTTTTTTAGAGATGAGGTCTCACTATATTGCTCAGGCTGGTCTTGAACCCCTGGGCGAAAGCAATCCCCTGGCCTTAGCCTCTCAAAGTGCTGGATTACAGGTGTGAGCCACTGCACCTGGTCTATTTGACATTTTCAAAGAAAATTAATTTCCAATTTTCCAAATGTGAGAAGTGAGACAGCAGAAAATGAAAATCATCTGAGTGTGGTTATCATACTCTGGGAACCGAGAGGTCCCCCAAAGATATCCAACAGTGTACATGGTTTTTAAACTTTGAAAAGTGATCTTCTAAATTTCACATTAAATTTAAAAATCCTTGAGTTAGAGTGTTTCACAAACAAAACGAAGCAAAAAAATCCTCCTTTAAGCAAAACCTTCATCTAACATTGACCCCCTTAAAAAACAGGAGAAACTGGCAAGAGGTAGAAGTAATCAAGAATAACCTCAGCCCTCCATGTTCATCACATTAAAAGGATATTAATGCAGAAATTAAGCCAGTGAGAGTGCCGAGCGCTGCAGAGCCAAAGAACATTTTGAGGAAGTAGTCAAGGGCTTGTAAAAATGTTTGCCACCCACTGACATCTGACATATTTTTTCTTGTTAAACCTTCAGCTGTGCTAGGAAATGAAAGAAAACAGAAAGTTAAAATGTTACATACAAAAAGTTCTTAGAAATTAAAACTTATTTCTTGCTTATTCCCTTATTCATTCAATCATACCATCATTTATTCAGTTAGCCAAACATTTACTGTTCACCTACTTTGTCCCAGGTACTGTGTTATTTTCTGGGGTTCGGAGATGAAAGCAAAGTTGTTGCCATTAAAGAGCTCCTCCCCTCAAGCTAATGAGGGAGAAAAACAAGAAGAGCACTAATAACAATCTGCAGAAGGGCAGAGGGCTGTAGAAACGAAGGATGGGTAGGTACCTAACTCAGAATGGCTGGGCTCAAGGAAGGTGCTTGAGAAAATGTGGGCTGATGCCAGGCGTGGTGGCTCACACCTGTAATCTCAGCACTTTGGGAGGCCGAGGTCGGGGGATCACTTGAGGCCAGGAGTTTACATCAGCCTGGCTAACATGATGAAACCCTGTCTCTACTAAAAATACAAAAATTACCCAGGTGTAGTGGCACATGCCTGTAATCCCAGCTACTCAGGAGGCTGAGGCAGGAGAATCGCTTGAACCTGTGAGACGGAGGTTGCAGTGAGCCAAGATCACACCACTACACTCCAGCCTGGGGACCGAGCAACTCTGTCCCCCCCAAAAAAGGGGGGGTTGGGTTTAGATGCGGGATAAAAACGACTTGCCCAGGTGAAGAAATGGTTGAAGGCACCCAGTGAGGAAACAGCATGTGCAAAGGAAGGGAGCCCATGCATATGCAGCCCACTGTGGGAACTTTCAAGTATGAGATTAGTGCAGCTAAAATGGGGGTGAGGGCAGGGAGGGAGGCAGGAGGCAAGGTGAGAACAGCGGCAGAGGAACAGGGAATAGCCTGGGGAAGGCGTTGGTATTTCAGCCTGAAGGCCTAGGGAGTCAATAGGAAGGATTTCAGTACAGAAATTCTGTGATAAAACCTGAAATTGAGGCTATGGCAAGAAGTTAGATTCGAATGGAGCTACCCAGAGAAGAAATGTCCGAGGTTTCGGGCTAAGAGGGAGGATTTAGGAGGCATAAGGGAGGAAGAAATGAAAGAACTGTCCTTTCACTGTAACAGAACAAAGGAAAATGTCAGATGTTATTAAATCCAATTGTTGGTCTTGTCCTCAAAGGGAAAACCATTACACCATTAATATGGAATTATTCTCATTAAATATCCTCCTCCTGTCTCTCAAATCCATCCCCTACTACACTTCACTTCCAGGGATAAGCCTCACTAGGTCTCTCTAGACATCCTTGTCTTCCTACAGACCAACCCTGTTCTCCACTCAGTGGCCTAAATGATCCCCCCCCCCCGCTCCCCTTTTATGAGACAGGGTATTACTCTGTCATCCAGGCTGAAGTGCAGTGGGTGTGATCTCAGCTCACTGCCACTTCTGCCTCAAGTGATCCTCCCACCTCAGCCCCAGAGTAGCTGAGACCACACAGGCACACATCACCACACCCAGCTAGTTTTTGTATTTTCTGTAGAGATGGGGTTTGAGGCTGGTCTTGAACTCCTGGGCTCAAGTGATCCACCCGCCACAACCTCCCAAAGTGCTAGAATTACATACCCTAACTGATCCTTTTCAAAGATGAACACCTGATCAGGTTACCAGCCTGTTCAGAACTCAATTTCCCCATGTCACCAGGAAGCCCAGTCTTAGTTTGATCTGGCTCCCACCTGCCATACCCCTCTGACCTTACCTCCTCCTCCCCAAATCTAAACACCTGGGCCATACTGTCACTGGTACCTCCCAGGTAGTCACCATTCACCTTTCCCTGCCCCAACTAACTCCCTATTCATCCCTCAGAATCTGGAGTCAGTGCCACTCCCTCAGGGACACCTGCCCTCACCCCTTCACACAGGCCTGCCCATTTAAAGGTTGTCATGGTGCCTGACTTCCCCTTCACAGCATGCGAAACTGTAGTGCCTCATTCCATGAGGATGAAGCCTGTGTCCTACTTGTTTGCTGCCTTATGTCCAGGGCTTAAAGCAGAGCCGTGCACACAAAAGACAGTCAATACCTTTTTGTTGAATCAGTAAATGAAACAAAGAATAGTCAACAGTAATACTCAGCTTCATCAATCACCATGTCATTAATTGGTATCATTTTATTATTTATTTTTGAGATGGAGTCTCGCTCTGTTGCCCAGGCTGGAGTGCAGTGGCGTGATCTCGGCTCACTGCAACCTCTGCCTCTGGGGTTCAAGCACTTCTCCTGCGTCAGCCTCCCAAGTAGCAGGATTACAGCTGCATACCACCACACCAGGCTTTTTTTTGTATTTTTAGTAAAGACAGGATTTCATCATGTTGACCAGGTTAGTATAGAACTTCTAACCTCAAATGATCCACTGCCTCGGTCTCCCAAAGTGCTGGGATTACAGACGTGAACCATCATTTTAAAGCAGAATAAGATGAAAAGGTAGCTTGGTCAAACAACCTCAGAAAGCCTTTCGGGATTCACAGCACAAAAATAACATAATAAAGGTTCTGAGGAGTCTTGCAAAAAAGATATCTAACTTTGTTCACATGAAAGCTTTCCAGACTCACCTGAACACACAATCTCCCCAATCCCCCTTCTTTCTAGCAGATCACAGGTAAACATCTCACCTTGAAGAACATGGCAGCCAACAAGGGCTCATATCAGAAAAGTGCTTTTGAAGGCCATGATCACCCACAATTCCCAAAAATGGACCTGCAGGCCATACACACACAGTGCCTAGCCACAGCCCACATCACTACCACAGCAGGCACCCAAGCTGGTTTTACTGCTTTCTTTTTATACAGAGAAGCCTGAGACCCAGAGAGAGAGTCACTGGGTAATGTCACACAAAGGGTTAACAGCAGATCCAGGGCTGGGCCATTGGTTTGTGAACCCCAGGTAATGTAAGTAGAATCTGGACTCTTTCTGGACTGGTACTTTTCTAATTTTGTTTCTTAAGGTCATGTTTCTCATACCTTAAAGAATAAAAGGGAGTATTGCTTCAGGGTCCATTTCATGAGCCTAAGCTGTAGCTGGAGAAAACAAAAGGTTTCCTCTACAGGAGTGACTGTAAGAATACACTGTCATAGCAACAATTCAAAGCTGAAAATGACAATTCAAGTTAGAAACAGAAGACATTTGCTTTCTGACACTCATGAAGGTAGAAACATTAAAAAGGGGGTAATTTGTTTGCACATTCAGTCGCAAAGATAAATGTGTCAGCTTGCTTTGGAGATGATCATTTATGAAGTATCCCTCTTCAAAACCAGATGTGATGCTATCTGATAACCAAGGAAAGGTGACAGGAGTTCCCAGGAGCTCATTTTTCTTTTATACTACCAAAAAGAAAAAAGGGAGAGGGGGTAATCTGACATGCCCCTTTTCTCTCTCTTCTGTCTGAAAATGAGCCTCCCAGGGCTGGCTCACAAGACATTCCTTCTGAGAAGCCTTCCTCATATCCTCTGTGGTCTGGTCATGGAGCCCCCTAGTGCTTAAAACACTATGTTCACTTCTCTATAAGCATCTTCTGCCTACCATGAACCGAGTTCGTCAAATCCACCTGGCTCTCAGCAGTATCTGGCACATAGAGGTCCCTCACCAAATGCTGATGGCAGATGACCAGCCATGGCTGGAGAGTTTGTGAGGCTGATTCTCAAGCCAGCTTGGGTCTCAGGAGTGGCAGTGCTGCTGGTGGAGGAGGTGGCTGGAAACTACACGTGTGGTCCACAGATCCAACCGTGGGAACTGTTATCATAGGCAATCTTGGGTTTTTCTTTCTTTTTTTTTTTTTTGAGACAGTCTCACTCTGTTGCTCAGGCTAGGGTACAGTGGTGTGATCTCGACTCACTGCAACTTCTGCCTCCCGGGTTCAAGCGATTCTCCTGCGTCAGCCTCCCAAGTAGCTGGGATATTACAGGGACCTGCCAGCACATCCAGCTAATTTTTGTATTTTTAGTAGAGACCGGGTTTCACTATGTTGGCAAGGCTGGTCTCGAACTCCTGACCTCAGATGATCCAACCACCTCGGCCTCCCAAAGTGCTGAGATTACAGTCATGAGCCATAGTGCCTGACCCGATCTTGGGTTTCCAAAGCAATTTTCCAGTAAGAACCTCTGCCTACCAACAATGATACCATCATTTCCCATCTTAAATAGAAGTCTCCTAATCTTTGGCTTTTATAACAGAGAGAACTGGAAAAGCTCAGAAAATATCCTACCTCTGAAAAATTATTTTTCTTTAAAAAAATCAGAGACAAAGCAATTGAGTTTAGCTCCCAGTGCATAAAAATAACTCATGATGTCACCTCCAAGTTGGGCAAAATTCCTTATCACAAATGTTCAATATGTGTAGCCAGGATAGGAGATAAAAGTAAAAATCAGAAAGCTAAGCAGGCTTTCAGAGTAGATCTTAAGTAAGAAAAAATATTGCCATCAGATTTTTTAAAGGTCTTGTTTGATAGTATCCTAATAAAGCTATAGAAATTTCTGCCAAGAGAAACATGAAAAAGCCAACAGTAGGAAATTGGTTAAGTAGATCATAGGAAACCCAGAAAAAGGAATACTCCGTAACCAGTAAAATGATGTTACAGAAGATTTTTTTTATCAACTGTGTTCAATGGAAAATAGAATACAATATTTGGGGTATAAGCCTATTTAAATAAAATGTATGTATATTTATACCAAATTGTTAACCATAATTATCTCTAGGCAGTGGCAATGTGTGTGATGTTTCTCTTTTTTGCTTGTGTATTTACTAAATTTTATAAGAATATATGTACTACTTTTAGAATAACAAAAATACTTTTAAGTTTGGTTGTCTTTTTTTAAGGCCTGTTGAGCACCTCTTGCGATCAAGCAGTAATTGCTAAGCTCTTCCTGCAAAGGAAGGGCAAAAGCAGGGCAAACATGGTGAAAACAATAACTGGGGAAGGGAAAGAAGAGGAAAAGACATCCCATTACCTGATGCTGGATGCTTTTCCCTAGTATCTTTTTTGTTTTTTTGACACAGTCTTGCTCTGTTGCCCAGGCTGGAGTGCAGGTGGTGTGAGCTTGGCTCACTGCAACTTCCACCTCCCGGGTTCAAGCAATTCTCCTGCCTCTGCCTCTCAAGTAGCTGGGATTATAGGCATGCACCACCACGTCTGGCTAATTTTTGTATTTTTGGTAGATACAGGGTTTCACCATGTTGGCCAGGCTGGTCTTGAACTCCTGGCCTCAAGTAATCCATCCAACTCAGCCTCCCAAAGTGCTGGGATTATTGGTGTGAGCCACCATGCCTAGCCCTGTAGTATCTTAACTATTCAGTCCTCAAATCTAGTCCTAGGTTGAGGCATTTTATTCCAACATAAGAATTCTGAATATAGTCTATAAAAAATCTTCTAAGAAAATGCCAACTACCACATAATGGTTATGCTCTAGCAAAGGAAATAAATCAGTCAGTATTCAGGTAAATGGAAATTCCATTATCTAACAGAACACAGACTGACCTCTAACATTTTCTTAGCTCTTCTTTGATACACTATCCAGGGCTCTTTCTCCAATTGTTTTGGAGTTTTCGGGGGAGGTGGGAGAATGGGATGTTGCTATGTTGTCCAGGCTGGTCTCAAACATCTGGGCTCAAGTGATCCTCCCACCTCAGCCTTCTAAGTAGCTGGAATCACAGGCATGAGCCACCATGCCTGGCTTCCTTCAACTACTTTGTCTGTGCCTTCTCAGTTTTGGCAAAATTCTTTGGGTTTCTTGCCCACATGTTAATAACCACCATAAAATGCAGAGTTCAAGGAAATATCCCTGCATCAGAAAAATATATTTGAGATTATCTTAAATGCATTTCCTTTCCAATTTTTGTTTTGTTTTGTTTTTGAGACAGGATCTCGCTCTGTTGACCAGGATGGAGTGCAGTGGCTCCATCATAGCTCACTGCATCCCATGTAGCTAGGAATACTGGCACATGCTATGACACCTAGCTAATTTTTTTTTTTTTTTGAGATGGAGTCTTGGTCGCTCTATCACCAGGCTGGAGTGCAGTGGGGCGATCTGGGCTTACTGCAAACCTCCACTTCCTGAGTTCAAGCGATTCTCCTATCTCAGCCTCCTAAGTAGCTGGGACTACAGGTGCTCACCACAAAACACCCAGCTAATTTTTGTATTTTTAGTAGAGATAGGGTTTCAACATGTTGGCCAGGATGGTCTAGATCTCTTGACCTCGTGATCTGCCTGCCTGCCTTGGCCTCCCAAAGTACTGGGATTACAGGCATGAGCCACCATGCCCAGCAGCACCCAGCTAATTTTTTTATTTTTTGTACAGATGGAGTCTCACTATGTCACCCAGGCTGGTCTCGAACTCCTGGCCTCAAGCAATCTTCCCACCTCAGCCTCCCAAAATGATGGCGTTACAAATGTGAGCCACTGTGCCCAGTCCTCCAATAACTTCTTTTTCTTCGTCTTTTTTTTTTTTTTTGGCTTTCACATATGAGTGAAAAGCAAGGTCTATTACTTTCTGCTCCTTCATTTAACATAGTGTCTTCCATTACCACACTCATTGCCACAAATAACAGGATTTCATTTCTTATTGATGACTAGTATTGATCATGAATCTGCACCACATTATCTTTAACCATTCATCTCTTGTCCAGCAGCAGGGTTGACTTCCTATCTTGGCTATTGTGAAAGGTCCTGCCATATACATTGGTGTGCAGAAATCTCTGACATAATGACAATGATTTTCACTTCTTTGCGTAAATTTGCACCACTGGAATTGCTGTATCATATGGTAGTTTCATTTGTAGTTTTTTGAGTTACCTCCACACTGCTCTCCATGGTGACCGTACTAATTTAAATTCTCCCCAACAATGCATAACTGTTTTTTTTTCTCTGAATCCTTACTAGCATTTGTTAGGATTTTTTTTCTTTTCTGACAACAGCCATCTTAAGTGAGGTGAGATGATATGTTCTATCATTCTGCAGGTTGTTTACTCACCATGTTGATTATTTCCTTTTCTATGCAGGAGCTCGTTAGTTCAATTAAATCCCATTTGTCTATTTCTGTTTTCATTGTATTTGCTTTTGAGGTCCTAGTCATATTTTATTTGCCAAGGCCAATGTTCTGAGAATTTTCTCCTATATTTTCTACAAGTACTTTTACAGTTTCTCTTTATAAATGTAAATAGTGAATTCATATTCAATTAATTTTTGTCTATGCTGAGATAGAAGCCTGGTTTGTTCTTCTACATGTGGCTATCCAATTTTCTCACCACTGCTTATTGAGTAGAGGGTTGTTTCCCCAGTGCCACGCTGTCTTTCTGAGTATATCTGTACAGTTTAATTTGAAGTCAGGCAATGTGGTGCTTCCAGCTGTGTTCCTTTATCTTAGGATTGCTTTTGCTATTCAGGCGCTTTTTTGATTCCATTTATATTTTAGGATTTCTTAAAGAACAGGTAATCAATCAT
>CAUYQU010010924.1:0-58323 GCA_963574635.1 Cheracebus regulus | reverse complement strand
AGTTTTTGTTTTCATTCATCTCAAAATATGTTCTGATTTCTCTTGGATTTATTCTTTGTCCAATTGATTATTTAAGAGTACACTGTTTCTTTGTTCCAGGTCTGAGTTCAAGTCCTGGATATCCTTGTTGATTTTCTATCTCGTTGATCTATGTAATATTGACAGTGGACTGTTAAAGTCTCCCACTATTATTGTGTGGGAGTCTAAGTCTCTTTGTAAGTCATTAAGAACTTGCCCTATGTATCTGGGTGCTCCTGTAATGGGTGTGTATATATTTAGGATCGTTAGCTCTTCTTGTTGCATTGATCCTTTTACCACCATGTAATGTCCCCTACCTCTTATAAGGAGGTGGTAATAGGAACCCAGTGACATGGAGGAAAACTGTGTTTCTGTAAATGTGGAGACTGTTTAATGGAACCCTACATCCTGCTTTCTGCAGACACTGGCCTATTCTTAGGGTTGGAGATGTTAAATCCTTTAGGAGACTCAAAGGGGCTATTGCACTCCCTACACCCACATGCCACAGTGGTTTCTGAGGGTCAGGACCTCAGAAAAGATGCAGGCAGATACCTATCTGGTTTAGGCACCATCTTCACTGGGTTTTAGTTAAATGCTTCTGGATTCCGGACTCTCAGCTTTTAATGTCTTGCTCCAATAAAACACGTCTTCTGAACTTGATTAGGAAACTACCACGGAGCCTGACTTATCTGGACTGGCCATCTCCACAGCTCAAATAAACGTAATCACAGCCAAATCTTGCCTTCTGTTTGTACTGAGGAGTGCCGAAAATCCAGCTCTCAGGGGAGTCAACATGGAACAGGTCTAAAAGTTCTTTTGACATTATGAAGAACATTAAGACCAAACTGTTTTAAAAGTCAATGAGAAAGTCACAACATTTTGTACAAAACATCACGAAAGAGGAATCCTGCTATAAATTCAAGATTGACACTAGCAAAAATGTTAACACCCACCATAAGGAAAGATATTTATGCAGTATTTTCCTAAGCAGAATAAAATTATATAGCAACAAGTTTGCTTCTTTTGATTTAATCAAGAGAAAGAAGGAAAGAAGTAAGGTAGGAAAGGAGGAGAGAAAAAAGAAAAGAGGAAAGGAGGGAATTCAAAATACAGCTGTAGACTGTGCGTGGTGGCTCACGCCTGTACTTCCAACAATTTAGGGAGACCAAGGTGGGAGGATCGCTTGTGCCCAAGAGTTTAAGACCAGCTCTGCCTGGCAACATAGTGAGACCCTGTTTCTACAAAGAAATTAAAAATTAGGCAGGTGTGGTGGCATGTAACTGTAGTCCCAGCTACCGTGGGGCGGGGAGGAGGGAGGTGAGGGGGTGAAGTGAAAGAATTCCTTGAGTCTGGGAGGTCAAGACTGCAGTTAGCTGTGATTGTACCACTGTGCTCCAGCCTGAGCAACAGAAGGAGATCCTGTCTCCAAAAAAATATGAAAAATATAAAATTAGAAAATTCAGCAGTCACAAATAACAGAGATGGAAAAATAGTTGGTGAATAGCATGGTGTGCTTTGGAGTATATTTGTCTGTCTCCCTCATGGATGAAAAGGTTGAGGAATATTCTATGCCTGGCATCCAGCACGTAAAATATAAAGAAGACATGTATTACTATGCCGTTCCTGAGTTATGAGGTTCAATTCCACACTGATAAGCATATTTCACCTATTTAAAAATATAATACAAAATATTAAACTTGTTGCATTAATTATGATCATCTTTATACCGGATCAAAGAGGAAGCAGGCTTCCCTACAGGACTAAATAAACTCAGTTCAATAAACTAAATTCAACTGCCCTGGCACCCACCTCCTCTGTCACCCGGCTATAAGAAAGACTCAATCACCAGAACCCTCTCTCTTTCCTGACAGGTGTTGGTCACAGTTCCTGCTCCTTTTTCTTACTTTCCCATGACTGAGAACATGCCAAAATATAATTGATGTTAGAAAAATTTTTACCCCCATCCCCATATAAGTATATTGTATTTTCCCAAATATTCACAGACTGAAAGCTTTCTGAGGACAAGACGCCTGCCTTTCATGTTTTGAGATACGCTCCCAATAATAGGTACTCACTGAATAGTAACTGGCTACTACTGATGGAACAATGAATTTTACTGTATCTCTTTACCTACCTTGCACTCTTGTTGTCAATGAGCAAACCACATCCTGGAAAGGATTTTCAAATGGAGAATCCACTGAAAATGTAAATTTCCCCATTTGGAGCAAAGGGTCGGTTTGCTGTGTACTTAGCCCTCTCTGAGGACCACCCATATAATTTCTTCCCTGAATATTTTGTGAGGTTACCTCTCCTCTGCCCACTATCTGATCTGAAGGCAGATTATATGAGAATTCATCTTTTATCACACAGTATCATGTATAATGCTTAGCACAAAGTAAGAACTCAGATATTGACCAACTCATTATTAGTTTTAAACTCATGACAACTTCAGGAGCAATGTGAAAGATGAGGAAGAAGGTAGAAGCTAGACCACTCTTGAAACTCTATGCTTGGTTTAGCTCTCCTAACTCAGTACCACAGATTCTGTCCAGATTCAATGAATATTGAAACATAATAGACATACGACCTATGTTCAGAGATCAAGGTTGAATTTATGCAACAGCCCTCTTTGTTATAACAGAATTTTCCTTTTGTTGATTAAATTGTTCCACTTTCTTTTCTTTTGCCCCAGGCAATGGATTTTTTTGTGAAGCCAAGCTTTTAATGAACTAAGTTCATTAAATGTATTAATCATGTACTATCTCTTCAGAAAGAAAGGCAAGAGATTTGCCTTTAGTGTGGCACAAATATATTTCTAGATTCTAAATACTTAAACAGGTTAATAGGATTAAAAAGAAACATTTTCAACCTTGCAATTGGCAGGGGAATTTTTCTCCGCATTTCAACATTATCCAAACTTAACACAGCTTGCAGATTTCCTAGTACACTGAAGGTGCTTAATGCATTGATTCCTGACAGAATAATTTCCTGGACAGATGGAATTTGGGATGGGAAGGACGCTAGTATAACTAAGGTACCATTCAAGAATTGTTTAGATGATGTTCTTAATATTACCTTTGAAACTGAAGGAACTGCAACACAGACCATGGTAAATTGTGTTTTAATTACTCCTTTCCCTACTAAACTTTAGAATTTCATTAAGACCTTCATTGGCTTTACTTGGTAGTGACCCCAGTTCCGACTATAGTAGGTCAGCATGTGGAGTCATTATAGACAGCCTAAATCTATAGAGCTTAGAGGAGCACAAAACAAATGTATCTTACTCTTTTTTTATTCAATAGTGATTATTCAATCATATCTCCCTTTTCTAAGCACACAGAATAGTTGCTTATTTTCTGACAATTATAGTATCAACCTGTTTTTAAAAGAATTATGTACATTTTTATATTTATTACTATAATTTTATTGTTACTACATCTTTTATTAATACTGTAATTAGAATAAAGAGAACTTTATTATCTAAAATGAAAACTCTGTCTCATAAATACTCGTATCACTGTGCACTTTCCTCCACCACCCATCTCACCAAAAAATTAAAACAATCAGGCAACAACCCAGAGGGCAGCCCAATACCAGGGCTCTGGGCTTCCAATATGTTTTTGTTTAATTAAATAGATCATTTCCCATTTACAAGCATGACGCCACTCTTATACACCAGCCTTACTTTATTCTATCTACACACCAATTTCAGTGACGTCAAATTCACTTTCAGCTCTCTTTCTCCTCAAGGTGGTTTCGTATCTCCCTAGAAGGTGTATTGCCTGGTCCCGTGCAAGGTTGGACTCGGGAGCAAACACTGCGTTCGGAAGCCTTGAGATACGGTATGCTAATGCGGAAGTCAGGCTCTAAGCCCTAAGGGTTTCTTATCTCCCCGCATTAGCCCACCACTGAGAAGGCAAAACCCGAGAGAGGCGACTGACCCGGCACGTTGGACCCCGTCCGCTTTGATCTCACGCGTCTGCCTAATCAAGTTCATCTACTGCCGCGACTGGCCTGAGTCAAAGAACAACATTAAATAGTTCGATTATCGGACGGTCATTTCCCTCTCCCCTCCGCCCTTGATCTAATTTCTAAACGCCAGTCTCTCGCCTCCCTCTCTAAACTTCCCATCAAAAGAGAATCAGCTCTTCTTCCTTCTTACCCTCGTTTGATGTGCAAATCTCCTTCTCTTTGCACATTTTTCTCGCAGTGGCGGGGGGAGCGGGGAGGAGGGCGACGGAGCCACCTTAAAGCCAGGACCTCACTCAGATCTGCAAGCCGCGACTCTTAAAGGGTTAATGAGTAATGAGCAAAGGGGCATCCTGCTAGAGCCACTGAATTACAGATCGGTTTGTATTTAATACTGAATATGACTTGTGCGCACAGTCAGCGAGTATTGGTGTAAGCGAGAGGGGCGAAAGGTACTTTTGCAGAGCGTGTCACCCCTCGGCTCTGAAAAGTATTTCAGATCCAGATAATCCCACCCTTACCGCCAGGCAAGGGCACCCCTGTTCTCAGAGTTCCTCCTGCCGCCTGCATTTATTAAAGTCGTCTGCTCTTATGCTCGCTGGTCGCCGTCACCCCGAAGGTGAGCCCGGCCAGCCGAGCGACCCAGCAAGGGGGGGGAGTGAAGAGTGTCAAAGGCTCCCCCCCTTCATGTACACAAACACACCCCCTCCCAGCCCCTCCCAGCGCTTTGAAATCCCACCCCGGCTTTGTTGTCTCCCTCCCAAGAGGCCGGAATGCTCCGAGCCCGCGGTATAAAGGCAGCCGCCGCGGCGGTGGCGGCTCAGAGCTCTGTGCGCCCTGCAGTGGTGACTCTGGGACCGCAGGGGGCTCCTGGAACCCTGACTGTGCAGCCGCACCGACGCGGTTTCGCGGGGACCCAGGCTTGCAAAGTGACAGTCATTTTCTCTTTCTTTCTCCCTCTTGAGTGCTTCTGAGATGATGGCTCTGGGCGCAGCGAGAGCTGCCCGGGTCTTGGTCGCGCTGGTAGCGGCGGCTCTCGGCGGCCACCCTCTGCTGGGAGTGAGCGCCACCTTGAACTCGGTTCTCAATTCCAACGCCATCAAGAACCTGCCCCCACCGCTGGGCGGCGCTGCGGGGCACTCGGGCTCTGCAGTCAGCGCCG
This sequence comes from Cheracebus regulus, assembly GCA_963574635.1. Lineage (NCBI taxonomy): Eukaryota > Metazoa > Chordata > Mammalia > Primates > Pitheciidae > Cheracebus > Cheracebus regulus. Next base: position 53,174 of record CAUYQU010010924.1, on the reverse strand, counting down.
CGCCCGGAATTCTGTACCCGGGCGGGAATAAGTACCAGACCATTGACAACTACCAGGTGAGAGGCGTCGGGGAATCCGGGGATGCTGTGACCTTGAAAGGGTCGTGTCTGGAGAGGAGGGAGTAGAACGTGCTGAGTGCGTGCGTTTCAGCGAGCATTTGGCAACACTGCATGTGGGAGCGGTGGGTGATTACGGGTCCTGCACAGGGGGACAGATAGGGACTGTGATCAGCGCCCGGGTCCAAGAGTGCTGGTACCTGGACGTCCGGATGCCTCACCCTCGTTCCGAACCCCTCCCACAGCCGTACCCGTGCGCAGAGGACGAGGAGTGCGCCACCGATGAGTACTGCGCTAGTCCCACCCGCGGAGGCGACGCGGGCGTGCAAATCTGTCTCGCCTGCAGGAAGCGCCGAAAACGCTGCATGCGTCACGCTATGTGCTGCCCCGGGAATTTCTGCAAAAATGGTGAGTTCTGAAAGCTCCCTTTCACATGAAAACTGTCCGGCCTTTGAAAGTCTATGAATGGAGGAGCGGAGGGCGGGGAGGCGGGGAGTCTCCGCCCTGAGAACACTGAGGCTCCACCTGCAAATGGGTGTACTGCAGGCAGGATTCCGCTGGAGTGTCTTCTTTGCAAGTGTTTGATCGGGAAGGAGAGGGAAGTTCGGAGGTCTCTGAGGTCCTTGTCTTCCTCTGGGTCCCTCAGTGATTCAACACAACGGCTTACGTCGTGCGTTTTTTCCATAAAAATGTGTCTGGAGAGAACCTTGAGGTCAATTGAGAAGGGGGATGGTGGGGAGGGTGGCGGGATCATATAGAGAGACCAAAGAAACCGGCTTTGGCGTTCAGCTGCCCTTTTCATTTTTCTTACTCTGACTCTCACGGCTCTGCCAGACTGGCCTCTCCTTCTGATCCTTGCTGAAACTGTTGTCAGCCAGGGGACAGTGATTTATCAGCATTGGCCGTTTTAAAGAGCGATCTTGATAGGCGCACAACCTGACCCTCCATCCTTCCCCCTCCCTCTACCCTCTGCTGCCTTAATATAAGTACTCCTCCCCCAACCACAGATCCCCTAACTTTTAGTTTTTCAAAGAGGTGGATTTAAACAGCTAAAGAGGTCTCCAGAAATAAGCTGACAGGGCGACGACCCTCCCTAGGACCCAGCAGTACTCCAGGATGAACTAACAATCTCTGTAATATAGAAATTACACAGTAAAGTAACTGGTGGGTGAGACTGTAATGTTCCAGGCAGCTGGAATTGCATTTGCTTAACTTAGTCTGGCCGGACCCACGTTGCACCAGGGGGGAGAGAAGTTATTTTTAAGAACACTTTTTTAAGTGACTGATTTTCTATTTCTTAACCCAAGGGTAATATTAAAATGGGCATAAATCTCACTTGCACCTACCACAGTTGGTGGGAAAGTATTTTAAACGGCTATACTAGGTATGTAACATATGACTGACTGTATACAGTGTACACATTGGTGCTTTGTCCATCTGGAGAGTTTTGCCTTAACAGTAGAGAGGACGTTTGGCTTGTTTTTAGAATGATGTCACTGCAATGAAGTATCTCAAGTTGGTGCTGGCATAGCAGACCGCCACTGTCACAGCTGTTAGCAGTAATGCATTACAACCCTGAAGTTAATCACTATTTCCTGCTTCCTTAGGAATATGTGTGTCTTCTGAGCAAACTCATTTCCGAGGGGAAATTGAGGAAACCATCACTGAAAGCTTTGGTAATGATCATAGCACTTTGGATGGGTATTCTAGAAGAACTACATTGTCTTCAAAAATGTATCACACCAAAGGTAAGGATGTTAAGACTCATTTTTAGCACATCAGAAGTGTCTTTTGAATTATTTTAGTGAAACGATGTAGGTTTACCAGTAACGGTGTACTTTTTTTTCTGCTGTCTTCTCCTGCCTAGGACAAGAAGGTTCTGTCTGTCTCCGGTCATCAGACTGCGCCACAGGATTGTGTTGTGCTAGACACTTCTGGTCCAAGATCTGTAAACCTGTCCTCAAAGAAGGTCAAGTGTGTACCAAGCACAGGCGAAAAGGCTCCCATGGGCTGGAAATATTCCAACGCTGTTACTGCGGAGAAGGTCTGTCTTGCCGGAATCAGAAAGATCACCATCAAGCCAGTAATTCTTCTAGGCTTCACACTTGTCAGAGACACTAAACCAGCTATCCAAATGCAGTGGACTCCTTTTATATAATAGATGATATGAAAACCTTTCATGACCTTCATCAACTCAGTCCTAAGGATATACAAGTTCTATGGTTTCAGTTAAGCATTCCAATAACACCTTTCAAAAACCTGGAGTGTAAGAGCTTTGTTTCTTTATGGAACTCCCCTGTGATTGCAGTAAATTACTGTATTGTAAATTCTCAGTGTGGCACTTACCTGTAAATGCAACAAAACTTTTAATTATTTTTCTAAAGGTGCTGCACTGCCCATTATTCCTCTTGTTATGTAAATTTTTGTACACATTGATTGATATCTTTACTGACAAATATTCTATATTGAATAGAAATAAATCATTTCAGCTTATAGTTCTTAAAAGCATAACCTTTTCCCCCTTTTAATTCTAGAGTCTAGAATGCAAGGATCTCTTGGAATGACAAATGATAGGTATCTAAAATTTAACAAGAAAATACTAGCTTATTTTCTGAAATGTACTATCTTAATGCTTAAATTATATTTCTCTTTAGACTGTGATAGTTTTGAAATAAAATTTAACATGTAATATCATGAAATGTTATAAGTAGACATATATTTTGGGATTGTGATCTTAGAGGGCTGTGTGTATGTACGTGTGTGTGTTCTACGGGAACAGAAGTGTGACATGTTTAAAGATTTAGAGAAAAGACAGTGTCTAAATATAAGACAATATTTATCAGTTCTAGAATAACTTTAAAGAAAGATGTAATCTGCATTGATAAACTCAAATGATCATGGTAGAATGAGAGTGACTCTTACATTACTACTTTCAAAGATAGTTTCCAATAAATTAATAATACCTACCTAAATGGTCAATATTTTTGGAAAAGGAAGAAAATCGTCCACAAAAATAATACCCCAAAGTCCTTGGTGGTTGTTGGGAACAGGATGCATGCCCATAAATACAGTTAACAAATACATGCAGATTTTATAACAAACAAATTAATTTGCAGTATTTTAAGTACTACTACATGCAAAGGAGACTTGTTCTAATTACTTTGGTTTTAAAATAATTATTAATTAAAAATTACAAATCCTTCCTCATTCCACTCTTTTTTGCACTTGCTAGGTGAGTTTAATATTTCATTGTTTAACCTGAAATCTATTGATTGGAATGAGGATAGGGATACAGTGTTTAAAAGAAAACCCACAGGAATGAAATCTAAATTATCTTTGTGTTTTTACTTGCTGGATTTCACATTGTTTATGCTGAGGAAAAGAGAAAGCAAACTTCCCAATTTATACTTTTTCTGTAGTATTCTAAAGTCTGTGCCCAAACCACAAAATGCTGTGTTTCAGGCAAGCAACGGATAGCAGTGACTGATCAATTGTGCAAATATTTCCTTAAATAATGCAGATGTCCTAGACTGTTTGTTGTTTTTGTGTTCCTGGAAGTGGTTCAATTTCAAGGGGCTCAACCAATGGGACACAAGCTTTGGTTGGTTCTTCACTGAGAGAGGAACTGGCAGGATGTCTGCTGTTACATTCCTTTTGTCTGGAAGTCTCAGCTTCCTCACCCAGGAGAAACTTTCTTTTTCTACATGTGCTTGTTTTCTGAAGTGCCAGGAAGGCCAATTCTAAGGCCTGCCATCTCCAATAAAGCACAATAGAGGAAAGGAAACAAGAAACTTTTTCTTCAAAAAGAAGAAAGAAGAGCCCTCTGCTTAAGTGGGGAAAGAAGCAAACTTTTAAAGGGCTCTAGTTATTGGATCCCTTCCATTCTACAGGAAGGGACCTCAGTACATTGACCCTAGTGACAGCCCTTCTTGCTTCTCATCTCCAGGTGAGAGATGTGTAGAGGAATACAAAACCAACCAGAGAGGGATGCGTCTTCTTCCATTCCAGCTGAGAAGTTAGGAAAAGGTTTTCATTAAAAAGAATTCTTCATATTTATAAAGGTGGAAAATATCAAGAAAATTGTAGATATTTTATTAGCTAGTGATGGAAGCTAGAAGATGGGAATCCAATAAAATGCAAATTCAAAAGAGGATTATTTAAGGAATCTAGAACAATTTGTGTAATGATAGTTTAAAATGTTGTTGTTGCTGTGTGACTTTTAAACAATGCATTTTAATGGAAAATACATGCACCTGGGAAAATTTCCCAAGGTATTTTATATCGAATGTTACTATACTCTACACACTTCCCTGCACCTTGGTTTTTTTACTTTATGTGTCTTGCAGATCATTTTCTATAATACATAGAAAGATGGCTCATTCTTTTTAAAGGTTATATTAAGTTCGTAATATGTTGGAATGGCAATACCATAATTGTTTTAACCAGTGACATTGTTTCCAGGGTTTTTGATCTAACAAATAATGTGTCATGAGTATAGAATTTTTGTTTGTCTGCTAATATAGTTATAGGATGCCTATTAGTTGAAGCAAAGTCCAAAATGCATTCTTTCTGTAGCTACTCAAAGTCTGGTATGGGCAAAATATCAAGATGCCTGCTTATCACTGACCAAGTGGTGATTAAGCTCTCGCTAAACTGTAGCAAAGGAAAAAAAGAGAAATACAGGCTTATTCTAACAATTTCACAGTGAACAGTCATCTCTGGCATTCAGTTAAAGCTAGGCTTGTTCTAATTACTTTGATTTTGAAATAATTATTAAATAAAATCACAAGCCTTTTCTCACCACTTCCTTTTCTTGTTTTGCTAGAAGAGTTGAATATTTCAAACTTTGTTTCATCTATTGATAGAAATGAGCTGGGCCTTTTGTTTTTAAATTGGTGACATTATCAAACTACGCTAGCCTTTGAAAACACGTGAATAACATTGGTCTTTCACTTCATAGAATTTACTGTTTAGCAAGAGAGACAACGAACATTAGTGCTGGAAGTTGATTTAGTAGAGTGGTTAGAAACAGTCTCTAGAATCAGATAGATTTGGGATTGAGTCATGGCTCCCTCAGTAATGTAGGTGTGAGAGTAACACACACATGAGAATACTATTACATTTAGCTCAATCAATTTTAGGTCTTTACTAATGGACAATTAAATGCATATATTATGTCGTATTATATTACATAAATTATCACCCAACAACAGATTAAAATTAATTAAATCAGACCATAGCTGCTTAGAAAAAGCTCCAGAGAAGAGATGGTATTTGAACCATCACCTTCTCTCACCCTTTTATTTCAAGAAAGAAAGAGCACTTAAACTTAAAAAAAGCTGAGAAAAGACATGTGTTGATGCCGCTCATAAAAATCAAGAAAGAAAGTATTCTGCAGACTCACTTGTTATTTCTGTTCCATTGTAATTTGTAATGTCTATCACTTGCCATGGTGACAAGTAAAATTCTGTCGCCAATACATGTGATATTCCAGTGCAGTTCCACTCAATAAATTGCTTAGCCTTTCAGAGACTCCTGTTCCAAGATCTTGAGTAAGGGTTCTGTTTAGCTTATCTTTAATCAGGGGTTCACCTCTGGTTCTATTGTCTAGCATGGTTACCCAGTTCCTAATATATAAACACAGCTGTCTATATCCATTCTGCCTGTAATAGGAACTGTAGTAGTTTTATAAGAGAAATGTGTAGGGATAAATCCCACTTCTTATGTTTAGCACAAATTAGTTTTGAAGAATAAGAAGGCATTTGCAAGGTAGAAAAGAAGAGAAAGAGTTTCCTTTCTATTGGAGACAGAGGAAGAAGTGTGAGCAAAATTACAGAGTTATAAAAATAAAAGTACATAATATATTGAGAAAATAAGTAATATTCCACTGTGGCTAGAGTTTGGGGTAGATGGGAAGAGGACTTTTCTGATTTTTGATTATATAAATTTGTTATCCAGGAAAAATATATTAAAATTTTTTATTTTCATCTTTATTGTATTAGGTGGCAATGGAATTAAAGAAGGTATATTTGAGAAATATTTTGTCTCAAAAGATTACAGATGTCACAAACTATAGTGTTTTTCTTGCCAAAAAAAAAAAAATAGAAATATTATTTTGTTTCCAGCAAGATTTGTCACATTAGGTTTCAATTAATGTAAATAATACATACCTTTCACAAACATGGTAGATTTTCTTGCCCCAAATTTATAAATCCTATTAATATGACATAGTCCCTAACTATTAGTATATGAAAAATTACCCTGGAAGGGCAATGATGACTAACCCCCTGTTGTTTTAAACTGTTGAATAAATTCTCTAGTAAAAAGTAAAATTGGCAGAAAGTGTGAAGCATGGCTTAGCTTGATAAATTCATAGTACATTTAGTAATATTTCACAATAACTTTCTGCTGATGAGCAACAAATGCTTATAAAAAGCAACCTATATGGAAACTTTTCACTTATCTGTGATGCTCTGAAGTTCAAATTAAAAGCAGAAAATGATAGAGGCATATCTTGTTATACTGTGCTTCACTTGATTATACTTTGCAGATACTGCATTTTTTTTTTTTAATTGAAGGTTTGGGGCAATCTTACATTGCACAGTCTATTGATGTCATTTTTCCAACAGCATGTGCTCACTTCGTGTTTTCCGTGTCACATTTTAGAAACTTTTTCATTGTTATTATATCAATTACGGTGATCTGCAATCAGTAACTTTAATGTTACAATTGTAATTGTTTTGGGGTGCCATGAGCTGTCCCCATGTAAGACAGCAAACTTAATTGACAAATGTATGTGCTCTGACTGCTCCACTGACCAGCCATTTTCCCATCTCTCTCCCTCTCCCTATGCCTTCCGAGCCCGAGACACAACAATATTAAAATTAGACCACTTGATAACCCGACAATGGTCTCTAAGTACTTAAGCGAAAGAAAGAGGTGCACATCTCTCACTTCAATGAGGAAAGCATGTGGGAAGCTGAAATAAGCCAGAGGCTAGGCCTCCTGGGGCAAACAGTTAGCCAAATCATGAATACAAAAGAAAACTATTTGAAGGAAATTAAAAGTGCTACTCTGGTGAGCACACAAGTGATAAGGAAGTACAACGCCCTTGTTGCTGATATGGAGAAAGTTTGAGTGGTTTGAATAGAAGATGCAACCAGCCACAACATTCCCTTAAGCCAAAGCCCAATCCCGGAGCAAGGCTCTAACTCTCTTCAATTCTGTGAAGGTTGAGAGAAACGAGGAAGCCGGAGAAAACTTGGATACTAGCAGAGGTTGGTTCATGACGTTTAAGGAAAGAAGCTGTCTCCATAACACAAAAGTGCAAGATGAAGTAACAAGTTATCCAGAAGAGCAGCTAAGATCATTGTTGAAGGCGACTACACTAAACAACAGATTTTCAGTGCACATGCAACAGTCTTCTGTTGAAAGAAGACGCCATCTATGACTTTCATACTTAGAGAAGTCAATGCGTGGTTTCAAGGCTTCAAAGGGCAGGGTGATTCTCTTGTTAGGGGCTAAAGGAGCTAATGACTTTAAATGAAAGCCAATGATAATTTACCATTATGAAATTTCTAGGACCCTTAAGAATTATGCTAAATCTGCTCTGCCTGTGCAATATAAATGGATGGAAAAATAAGACAATGCCTAGATGACAGCACATCTGTTCACAGAATGATTACTGAATATTTTAAGCCCACTGTTGAGAGTTACTGCTCAGAACAAAAGATTCTTTCAAAATGTTACTGCTCATTGACAATGCCTCTCGTCACCCAAGAGCCCTGAGATGTGCAAGGAGGTTAGTATGTTTACACTTGTTAACACGACATCCATTCTGCAGCCATGAATCAAGGTACAATTTTGACTTTCAAGTCTTCTTATTTTAGAAATACATTTTGTAATGTTTTAGTTACCATAGTTAGTTATTGCTCTGATGGATTTGGGCAAAGTAAATTAACCTGGAAAGAATTCACCATTGTAGATGCCATTAAGACATTCATGATTCATGGGAGGTGGTCAAAATATCAACATTAACAGGAATTTGGAAGAGGTTGATTCCAACCTTCACAAATGGCTTTGAGGGGTTCCTTCAAGACTTCAGTGGAGGAAATTACTGCAGATGTGGTAGAAATACTAAGAGAACCAGAATTAGAAGTGGAGCCAGAAGAAGTGACTGAATTGCTGCAATCTTATGATCAAAGTTGAATGGATCAGGAGTCAGTGCTTATAGATGAGCAAAGAAAGTGGTCCATTGAGATGGAATGTACCCCTGGTGAAGAGGCTGTGAATATTGTTGAAATGACAACAAAAGATTTAGAATATTACACAAATTTAATTGATAAACAAAGTCAGAGTTTAAGAGAATGGAATCCAATTTTGAAAGGAGTGCTACTGTGAGTAAAATGCTATCAAATAACATTGCACACTATGGAAAAAAACTTTTGTGAAGAGAAGAGTCAGTCACTGTGGAAAACTTTATTGTTGTCCTGTTTTAAGAAATGGATACAACTGATCTAATTCTCAGCAACCACTACCCTGATCAGTCAATAGCCAACAATACTGAGGCAAGACCTTCCATTAACAAAAAGAAGACAACTTGCTGAAGGGTCAGATGATCATTGGAATTTTTTTAGCAATAAAGTATTTTTAAATTAAGGTAAATACTTTGTTTTTTAATATATAATGCTATTGTGCATTTAATAGACTATAGTGTAAATATAATTTTATATGTCCTAGAACAACAAAAAAGTCATGAGATTGCTTTATTGTGATACTTTATTGTGATACTCACTTTACTGTGGTACTCTAGAACTAAACCTACAATATCTCAGAGGTATGCCTGTGACTAATCTGGGGACAAGCGCAAAACTCCAAGAACTCTTGTATAATGCTAGTGGGTACTGTAATTAGCATACCTTTCTGAAAAGCAATTTGGCAGTGTTTAAAATGTGAAAGCTCTTTGATGCAGTAATTTTATTTCTAGAAATTTAAGAACAGAAACATAGATGTATAAAAATCCATCTACAATGATATTTTAATAGTGAAAATTAAAAATGAATTACATGTTTTATAGGATAGAATAATTTACATAATTTATGTTATTAAAGCATTCTACAATCATTTAATTAATATGGAGAAATATGCAGAATTCTCCATGTACCGATATTTGAAAAAAGCATATTTCAGAACATGCATGGCACGTTATACATTCCTTAGAGTAACATGTCTAATCGAAGTCTAGATGACTTATCTGGGAGGTAGGATTGTGAGAACTAATCTCTTTTCCTTTTTTTTTTTTGTGAGACAGAGTCTTGCTCTGTCACTCAGGCTGGCGTGCAGTGGCATAATCTTGGCTCACTGCAACCTCTGCCTCCCAGGTTTAAGCCATTCTCTTGCCTTAGCCTCCTGAGTAGCTGGGAGTACAGGTGAGAACCACCATGCCCAGATTATCTTTGAACTTTTTGTAGAGACAGGATTTCACCATATTGGCTAGGCTGATCTCAAACTCCTGACCTCAAGTGATCTTCCTGCCTTGGCTTCCCAAAGTGCTGAGATTACAGGCGTGAGCGACCATGTCTGGCCTTTTTTTTTCCTTTTTTTTTCTATAAAAATCAGGGGAGACGTTACAATTAATAAATATAAAGGTAGAACAGAACTTGGTTTTTCTCATAAACTTGCCTATACATTGAACAGATATCTTGATGTGTCTCATTCTAATTTAAAAAACTACTGTTAGAGCAGAGCTACTCTTCCTTGAATTTCCCAAAACTACAGGAAATAAAAACATCCTGGCCAGTCATGTTGACTCATGCCTATAATGCCAGCCCTTTGGGAGGCTGAGGCAGGTGAATGACCTGAGGTCAGGAGTTCAAGACCAGCCTGGCCAACATGGCAAAACCCCATCTCTACTAAAAATACAAAAATTAGCCAGGAATGGTGGCAGATGCCTGTAAGCTACTCAGGAGGCTGAGGCAGGAGAATCACTTGAACCTGGGAGGCAGAGGTTTCAGTGAGCTGAGATCACACAACTGTACTCCAGCCTGGGCAGCAAAGTGAGACGCCATTTCAAAAAAAAAGAAAAGAAAAGAAAAAAGAAAAACATCCTTCACTTACTGACCAATTTTTTTTTCCATTCAAAAACTACTGACTGGGAGAACTACAGCTAATACAGAGAAGACCTGCACCAAGCAGTTCTTGAATAAAGAATTGAATGAAAGAGAAACAGGAATAGCTGTGTCAACTTCAGCAATATTACAACAAAATAGAACATACAAAAACAAACACTTTAAAATGTCCAAAAGATGAAACAGAGAGTAAGCAAAATAAAAATCACAATTCTGTTACAATAGATATATTCTTTTTGTATGATCTTCTATGCCCATGTTTATTTTGTCAACAATTATGTGTTGCAATGAACTATCTGACATGTTACTTGTCTTATAAATATATAAACCATGTTAGTCTTTAGTTTCGACATCTTTGTTGGTGAGAAAAAGTTCACTTTTCCTGACAATAGTTAATACTTTCAGACAGCTTGGCTTATAATTTTGTAGGCAAAGAGACTGAATTTATTTGCTAATTTAAACAGCTAGTGACACAGAAGAAGATGGGATTATTTATCCTGGAAGTACTGCACATTTCAGTTTATAAACAGTCCCAATTTTCTTCTCGATCAAGTAGTGCCAAGTGCTATCATGTCTTGACACTTAGGTGGCATATTGCAGAAAATGTTTAAAACAAGCAAATAAAACCCAGCACTTCCATTGTTCTAATACCAGGTTCATTTTCAACAAAATTGGAAAATTGGTAATTTTTTTCTCATATTAACCCTTCATTCAAGAACTGTCTCCTTGCTGCTCACACAATCTCTTTCCCCCTAAGGAAATCTGTTCCTATTTTTCTACTTTTCAATTATCCCTTTTCATCTCTTTCCCTCACTTCTTTCATAAGCTTTCAATGTTTTAATTAAAAAATTTTTAATTCTAGCTAGCTACACTTTTGCATCAGTACCCTTCTACACCTGTCCTTTTAGTCATACACCTTGTGGCAGAAACTATTACCAAACCGGTTGTCTTCCTCTTGAGCACATTTACTAGCCTCCCTTGCAGTTAAATGTGGCCACATGACTGAGCTTGGCCAATGGCATGTGTACCTGAAGACCCTCCTGTAAGCACTTCCATTCCTCCATGCACCATCTTCAGATCTTAAGTAGATAATGACAGCCCTGTGATTAAGAAGCAGAGCCTCTCTCAGCCTTGGTTTCTAAATAATAGGATGACCCAATTCCCCTTGCCTCCACCCCCACTTGTGTGAGCAAGAAGTAAACATTAATTGTGATAAGCCATGGAGATTTAGTTTTTTCTTCCTTTTAACTTTGACTAATACATACCTCAAACTTTAATTTTCTCCTCCTTTCTCTTTATTCTCCTCCCAAATTCTGTCCCCCTGCATGTCTATGTCAGAGGATTACCACTGGGAAAACTAGATGGTCTGATAAAAATAAGGCTGTGAAATTGTGCAATGAAATTGAATTGACATTGTTGACGTTTATATGAAAATGTGAAAGCCTGCACCACTGTGTTTGTGTTCGACACACAGTATGAACTCAATTAATATTTGTACTTTTCATATTTTTGAACTTTTGCAAATAAAACCTCCTTTCAACTAAGTGACACAATTGGCAGAAAATGCTGATGATAGCTATAACTTTTCGACACATGTTTCAGGTACCAGAGACTATTGCGTGTTTCACATATATTTACTAATTTTATTCTCACAGTAACTCTATGAAGTATGTGTGTTTATCACTCCTGTTTTACAGATGAGGTAACCAGGGTAAAGAGACTGAGTAAATAAAAGTAGGCTAAAAATTTATCCGCTGATTTGTAAAAATGCAGCATCTCAGGTTTCTGAATTGTGAAACTTCTTTTCATGAAATTCCATTAAGAATATATTTGAAAATGTGGCAGATCACTGGAATCTAGGCATTTGAGACGAGCCTGGGCAACATTGAGAAACCTTGTCTCTACCAAAAGTACAAAAATTAGCTAGTTGTAGTGGCACACATCTGTAGTCCCAGCTACTTGGAAGGCTGAGGCACGAGAACAAATTGCTTGAACTCGGTAAGCAGAGGTTGCAGTGAGTTGAGATTGTGCTGCTACCTTCCAGCCTAGGCAACAGAGTGAGACCCTGCCTTAAAAAAAAAAGTTATGCCCTATGGGTTTTGTGGGTTTAAATAAAAAAGGAATAAAAGGTAGGATTAATGAAACTGTGAAACTAAACTCTTTTAAGGCTAAAAATCGTATAATCTCTTACTTGATTAGCGAGAGAGAGAATTTAATGGATGAATTACCAGAAAAATTTACCTCACTGTTAGACTATTATATTATTTCTCTCATTCAAGGGGATGCTTTCTGCATAGTAACATTATATCACAAACTACATTATAATAAAAATCCTGCATTTAAGACCTGTTACTGAGTTACCTATATATACACATATACTGTGTTCAAAAATGTTGTTTTTGTAGTCTGATTATAATTGCTCTTCCTTGAAGTCCATCTTTCAAATTATACCTTCTGTGGTGACAAGCACATTTATGGCTACAATTTGCTATTTATTAACAAATAAGGGCTGAGTAGTTTAACTTTAAGAAGAAACAAATCTGGTATAATTGTGTTATGGATTCATCCTAAAGAGCTAAAAATAGTGAAAACAGACACAAGAAAGATACCTAAATTCACTGTTTTTTAAGTGCTTGTTTTTCTAAGAGCACAAAACTGATGATGGACTCACAGCTTTGAGGTAGAAATTAGAGTCAGGGTTGAATTTTTACATAGTTGTAGGTTTGAGGCTAAAAACCTACAACTATGTAGGTTTTATCCTGAACAAAGAATTATCCTAAACAAAGTGAGGGCTATTTAATAAATGGTCGCTCTGCTACAACCCTTATTGACTCGTGTGGATGACCTTTCGGTGTAATGTACTGTGAGCACTATTTTCAGTCTGCTTGTTAATTCAGGATGCTATAATTACATTTCAGTGGTGGTATGTCGTTGTGGATTTTACATGCCAATTGAAGATCAGGAGACGTCAAGATATTCCCAAATACATTCCTGATTATATTTCAAAATGGATGATCATGTTACAGCTTCCTTAGACAAGTGGTTGCCAAACTCAGCTCATCATCCTCTGAAACACCTGGGAAACTCTAAAATTACAGATTGTGGGAGACTTCCAAGACCTACTGAATCAGAATCTCTAAGAATTGAGATTTTGAATCTGTATTTTTTAAAGCTCTTTCACTGATTGCTATTCTACATCTAATTTTGAAATCCACTGTGACATGGCCTTTAATCAAAATGTTTTACTCCAAACAGTATGGCCATATCGGGGCTCTGTGCAGAGAGAGAAATGATTGGTTGAGCACTTATCCTGAGCCAGTACTTGGGCTTCGGTAAATACATCATTTCATGTGATTGCTGTAACAGTCATAGCAGATATAATAAATGTTCATTATATCCACAAGGCAATGAGACAAGGAGATGCTGAGAGATAAACTAATGTCCTTAATGTCACATGGCTAAGAAGTAATAGAATGATGACTGCGCTCTGGATACTTATTGTCCCAAAGCCCACTTTATGTCAATGGGGACAAAAATGGTAACTTACTTTTATATCGGGTGTTAGTGTTTACTTGCTATGTTTGCAGATACTTCTTTGACATAACACATTTTATAGATTTTCCAAACTTGAGAGAAACTCAAAGTGAAATAAACTTAGGTCTTAACTATAGTCATTCTGATTTTCCTCTAATACTTATTTCAACTGATGAACTCTTAACTCATCTTTCAAAGGGAAGTCTTCCTGGTGAAACACTGTATCACAGGCCAAGTCAGGTATTTTATGTGTGCTCATAAATTATTTTTCATAGCTCTTATTCTAATGCTAAGAAACTATTTTTATATTTATTTATTAAGTGAATTTCAACCCCATCAAACTTTAATCTTCATGAGTGCAAAGAGCTTGGTCATTCTTCAATCCACAGCACCCAGTTGTGAGCTTACCCTATAGTAGTTGCTCAATAAGGACTTATTGAATGAATCAATAAACCCCATGCTATTTCCCCTGAATGGATTTGCCACTATATTATTCATGATACACATAAATATACCAAAAAGCTCCTAAGTACATTATTTTCTTTTCTGTAACAGGACTATTTAACTACATTAAATTTAAAAATTGTACTTTTAGAAATTTTGTATTTTTATTAACTACCTAATCTTTGCATTTATAAAATAATATACTCATAATTAAAACAGACAAAAATTACTTCCTGATTTTATTATTACTAAATATTATTCATAATCAAGTAAATTTTAGGCAAAAGTATTTCCAGATTTTATTTGTAATTACTTGTCATTATTGCTGAATTTGGATAATTTTTAATTCACAAATATAATCTTGAAAACATTAATCACAAAGAAAAATGTGTTAAAAACAATTACTTGTGATGTAAAATACTCCCACGTATTTTGCTATTTGCATTGTATAATGATTAGATGGCTTTGAAAAGATGAATAGCTTGCCTTATTTTGGCTTTCACAAAAAGAAATTTTACTTGCAATTGTAATTCACATTTACTGAGACAAAGTAACCTTATAGTCCTGACTAGCTTAACTTGTTCTTGTAGGTTGATCACATAACAGATCCTTTCACCATAAAGAAATCTACCTTTTTTAAAGGGAGATGGAATGATATTTTCAACACCTTGTAATTCATGCAATAGCCCTAGCTAAATTAAAACAAATTCTATGGATGCCATTAATCAGTGGTGTTCTAAATTCATCTTCACATTGGGATCATCTGGGGACTTTCAAAAACTACTCATGCCTGCGACCCATGCCCAGAAAATGCGATGTTTGGTTTGGGGTATGGCCTAAGATTCAAAATTTTTAGAAGATTGATGGGTTATTCTAATGTGCACAAGTTTGGGGAGTACTGTCATTTATTTTTGTCTTCCTCAGGCAAGGTAGCAGAAATATTGATGTTTCTGCCTGAATTTTGGAATAGATTTGTAGAATACCCTGTTGACTCGGAAAGTGGAATTTAGACATCGATTTTCCTCAATTTGCCTGCAAACGAATGCAGGTTAGAAAAGAGAATGCCAGGGTGTATCTTTAGTTGGGAGTCTTTGGTAACCTGTATGCCAAAGCCTAAGACTGGGGCAGTTTTGATGGCAAGCTTACCAGTGAATAGGAAAGCGAATAAGAATTAAGTGTAGACTTTAAAAAATCTCATATACCTCCACCTCCCAAAACATAGCTGCGTTGAACAGGACGATTATATATTACCGAAAAGGTGGGATATAAAATCAGTTTAACATGATATGATTTATTAGCCAGAGAACATAATAATAGCAAGTTTTAGAGAAGTACCAGTTAAGTCATCTTCTAATGAAGACATTTATGATCCAAGAGGGAATACTTACATTAACACGATTATTAATATTACTCTGCGCTGACTTCATAAAATTCCAAGAGCATAGAATGCAATTTAAAAACCAATGGTTTCTGTGCCTAAATGGACATTTAAAAGCTGTTGAACTTTTGAAAAGCTTGTGGTCTCAAAAATGGCTGAAATCAGTGTTCTAATGGCACATATTTAAACATGTGGCCATAAAGTATTTCTTCCTACCTGTCTTCCTTCCTTTTCTTTCTTCCTTTTGCATACTCTCTCTCTCTTTCTTTCATTCACTCTAAATGACACATATTCCATCACTATGAAAACCTGTGTGCAACTGCCAGGTGACACAGGCCTGTTGTGGAAGGCATAGAGAGTATGCAGAAAGTACCAAAGAAAGAAAAACAGTCAACCACCTGCTTAAGCTGGTCTAGTGTTTTCTAATTCTCTGGACTCTAGTCCCTAAATACTTGAACCTTGATCTCATTTGAGGTGAGGAAAATACACATACACAGGTGGCCTAACTTCTAATTATTTCATTCCCAGTGAAAGGCACAGGTGTCAAAGTCTTAAGGATTCCAGTCTTCATTTAGTGGATTAAATCTTTTTTCTTTCTTTTACACAAAGCACCAAAGTGCCCTGTTAATCCAAAGTCCTGTGTGTGGCTCCTTTCCTTCTGCACTGTCTCTTATACTAACTCTTTTGGGTGTTATGATTTGTTGAGTCTGCTGCTGCTGCTTTGAAAACTTCTGAAATTTTCCAGGACTGTGGTTTTCAGTCTTTCACTACTTATTGGATCACTTGGGCATCTCTAAAAACTCATGCTTTGTCCCACCAATGCTCATGTCCCACCAATGGAGATCCTGATGTTATTGATACGGAGTGCAGCCTAAGCACTGGGAGTTTTTAAAGATTCCCAGGTAATTCTAATGTGCTGCAAAGTTGGAGAATCACTGTTCTAGGAAGTGGCATCTGATACTGGTTTTCTTACCTGGTGCTGACCTTTTCTAGTTTTGGCCTATCATTCATGAATATTTGATTGGTTTTATTTTTCAATGAAAGTACACAGTAGGAGGGAATTGTCAACTGCATTAGCCTGAAGAGTGTTATATTAACTTAATGCACCTACTTTTAGTATAGACCGGGTTTGGGGCTTGTATAAAAATAGGACTACTGCAGGATATGTATGTATTCACCACAGAGCACAGGAAATGCCAGAATATAATCTGACAACTCTTTATCCCATTATGCAAATACTTAAACATGAAACATTAAGTTTACCCAGATAGAACTATCCATAAAGAACATGTTAACCGCAATTGATTATAAAACAAGAACAAAGCCTTACCTCTATCCTGAGAAGGAGTAATGACTTCAAATCAAATCTTTAAGTAGTAATAACAATGCAAGTCATAGTGAAACTACATTAACTAAGTTTCACTCTTTTGGGCTTTGCATTTCTGAAATGAGACAGATATTTCTTATGGCATTTGAATTTATTTTTAAAAATCTGTGGGATTTCTTAAGAATAATTCATACTAAAATCGTTGTTTTCAAATGGTTTTTATGAAATGAGAATTCTGGGCTAAGTTATTCCTTTAGAGTAGTTATTGGATAAACACTATTATAGCAACAGAAACCAAAATGAAAGAAAATTTAATAGCCATAAAACCCCAACAGGGTATAGTATTTTTTGTTTGTTTGTTTGTTTCTTTTGAGACAGAGTCTCACTCCGTCACCAGGTGCCAGGCTGGAGTGCAGCAGCGCGACCTCGGCTCACTGCAACCTACACCTCCCGGATTCAAGCAATTCTCCTGCCTCAGCCTCCCGAGTAGCTGGGACTACAGGTGCGCGCCACCACGCCCAGCTAATTTTTCTGTATTTTTAGTAGAGACGGGGTTTCACCATGTTGGCCAGGATGGTCTCGATCTCTTGACCTCGTGATCCGCCCGCCTTGGCCTCCCGAAGAGCTGGGATTATAGAAGTGAGCCACCGCGCCCGGCCAGGTATAGTATTTTTATAGGTGAAGGTTCCCTTTTTATATTTGTATCTACAGGCATGTATTTTAACAATAATTCCTGTAGGCAAAAATTCTGCTTCATTATAAAATGATACATTGTTATATAGGCCTTCCACGAGTTAATCTTTTTGTTGATATGTCTCATTTTATTAATACTGATAGTTTATAAGAGATATTACTCTAGAAAGATTATAAGATGTATTTTTTAAAAAGAGTCTCCCATAAGGAAACCTCTCCTAGTTTCTAAAAATTAGTGAGGCTTTGTTATGTTTTAAAATATGCTTACTTTTGGACTTTGTTGTTGATTTTATTTCACCTTCTTTTTAAAAATTTTCTGTAGAGACAGGTATCACTATGTTGCCCAGGCTAGTTTTGAACTATTGTGCCTCCTTTTATTTTAATTCAGAAGCAATATATGAATATGTTTTTGTTGTAAAATATTGAAAAAAATATACTTTGCAATTTGTTATGATTTGCCTGTTCTACCTCAAAATCCTTCATTTCCCTGGTTATAACTTTTAAGCATTTAATAGCAACTCTTTTAGTATAAATGAGACAGTCTTACATTAAATTGCTCTGAATTCCTTTTAATGCAGTGAATATTTCTTGGAGCATTTTCAAAGCGATATATGAAAGCTTGCCCCTTTCTTCTGTAAAGGCTGCATACTATTCTATAGCTCAGATGTTCCTAGGTTATTCTTCATTTCTATCTTGATTGATCATATGCATCCAATTTTGCATTTTTTCAAACAATGTGGTGCTAAACTTTCTTATACATTCCTTCATGTATTCATATAAGTTTTGCTAAAACGAGTCTTTCACTTTAACAGGTGATATATATTGCTAATTGCCCTCAAATAGTCTCTGCCGTTTTATACTCCGACTATCAGTGTTTGAGCAGGTAGTCAATTCCCTGCATTTTTCCTAGTGGTGATAATACCAATCTTTAATTTTTAACAAATGAATAGATGAAAATAGTTAACATATTGTTTTTATTCACTTTTCATTGCTTATTAATAAAGTTAACTTTATTCAAAGTCCTTATTGCCCATTCATATTCCTTTTCTGGAATACACAATCCCTGTCTACCAGGAACCAATACACAGTCCTTACTATAGTATCAGATTTCTGATGATATTTATCGAGATCTCACAATCCTATTATTAATGATAATAGTAGTCTTCTTCAAACAGGGCTTCTTTTATTAGAATCACCAAAATGCTTATGTAAAATATAAATTCCAGAGTTTCTGGGTGAGTCATAATATCTGGATGTGAGGACAGGAAATCTGCCTTTTAAGTAAATCCCTCAGAAAATTCTATGAGCACTAGGTTCATGAGGAGTAAATTAGACATGTTTTGGACTTTCTTTTTTTAAACAAAATAAAAAAGCAAAGTGAAGGATATGCCGGGTTAAAGTAGACAAATACTTTAGTTTCCATGGGGGGAAAAAACAGACACAAATTAAATTTAATAATCTTCATAAGATCTCTGCAAGTAGCAAATAAGTTGGATAATTTAAAATGCACATTTAAAAATGTTATGATAGCTTAACTTCTGTAAGAGCTGCTCAAGTAATTGCTGTTTGTTTTCATAATTAATGGGAACATTCTAATCACAGACAATCTTTCTTAAAAAAAAAAAAGTTGTCTGTGCAGCATGCTCATTGCTAGCAGAATTTCTGTCTATGGAAAAGAGGTCCTGGGAAGGAAGAAAGGGGCACTGACACCTGCATCCATGCCTGTGATGAGATGGCATGCTGTGGCCCAGACAGACAAGAAAGGAGGATTGGGAGACATCTGCTAAGCAGAGACATCACTGAGGAATAAGAGCCAGAGGGAGCCGACAAGAGAGCCAGAGTGAAGCAGGAGACACTAAGAAAACATCACTACAAAATATATATATATATATATATATAACTCACAGACAGAATGGAGGGGAAAGAAGTAGTAAGGAAAATATATTAAGAACACATTAAACATTTTCTTAATGCTAAATAGTTCCCAGGTAAATAATTTTATAATTATGGATCCTTCATTGTAATTGGGTTCTGTAATTTTTGATTAACACTTTTGTAACATCTGACACTTATTTGTATTTTGTTTCATTTCTTGCAGGATGGTTTTGTGCAAACTCTTGGAAAATCATTATTTTTATTATTACAGATATTTTTGCTTTATCCTAGAAATTAAACTGCAACATTTCAAAAAGTTGGAGCAAGCTTTTGAAACAAAAATGGCTCTGATAAATTATTCACTGTTGGTGTTATTATAATCTTACAGTGATCTTCATCTCCTAGTCCTTATTTAAATGAATTTCCCAATGACCCGGATATGATGAATGCCCTGAATATATTCAATAGAAAATATATGCTAACTAATTGTATTGAATAAAGTGTTAGGGCACCATCTTTAAAGTATTATATGAACTGTGAGAAGTTTTAATTGCTATAATCAGTATTTTTTTAAATAACTGGCACTTACAGAAATAATCCGCTGATTCTCATATTCAGCTCACCTTTAAGTTTTTATCTCCCTTTCAAAATAGAAAGCAACGACTTTTAGCTATGATACAAGATACAAGAAGTATGGTTAGAAGCAGGATGCAGGCTGAGAGTGGTGGCTTACCCCTGTAATCCCAGCACTTTGGGAGGCCAAGGCAGGTGGATGACCTGAGGTCATGTGTTCAAAACCAGCATGGCCAGCGTGGTGAAACCCCATCTCCACTAAAAATACAAAAAATTATCCAGGCATGGTGGTGGGTGCCTGTAATCCCAGCCACCTGGCAGGCTGAGGCAGGAGAATCACTTGAGCCCGGGTGGTGGAGGTTGCAGTGAGCCAAGATGGCGCCATTGCACTCTAGCCTGGGAAACAAGAGTGAAACTCTGTCTCAAAAAAAAAAGCAAACAAACAACAAAACACACAAAGAAGCAGGTTGCTGAATGTTGCCATGAAGAAGGAGAACAAAAGAGTTTACAATTTCTCAGGATTTTTTTTTTTTTTGAGAAATATCACAATGAAACATATTTTTCCAGTGAAGAGGTCTTGTGGGTCAGGCCACACATGTGCAAATAAACTTAAGGAAGTTCACTGATTATAATTGCATGCACTTACCATTTCACAGCTATAAGAATGTCTCCAAAACATGTATTGATTCTATTTCTGTTTCTTAAATTTCAATGATGTAAGTATGTTTAGCGATGACCTTGAACTTCTAATTATAGGCTGCAATCTTGATTGTTATTTGGCCTTCATTATTAAGTTTATAAAATAAAAGCTGCTAAATTGCCTTAAAATGCTTCCAAGTTAAAAGCATTTTAATGGATGTTACCTATTTCTGGATTTAAGGCCTAAACCAAAACTAGCTACTCTAAAATTTGTTTGTTAATTCTCACTATA
Organism: Cheracebus regulus; assembly: GCA_963574635.1. Lineage (NCBI taxonomy): Eukaryota > Metazoa > Chordata > Mammalia > Primates > Pitheciidae > Cheracebus > Cheracebus regulus. The sequence goes on along the minus strand of CAUYQU010010924.1, from coordinate 32,236 downwards.
ATTTTTACTTTATAAGAGCTCATACTAATTCCTATATTATCGTGAAAAATAATTCTCTTCAACTAAAACCAAAGAGGCTTTATGGATAACCCTTTATTATGTAATAAAGGGAAAATAATATGAAAAATTATAACTAATTAACTCTTTGTGGTCCACTCCATTTCACTAAAATGAAGAAGAATGAGAATTGGAACTTGGAAGAACATACTACGGTGATAATGCAATTGGAAAATACTCCTATATGGTATAGCACAACCAAACATCAGCTCTAATGTAACAGAGACACAAGTTCAAATCTTGGCTCCACTTATGGTGCTTTTGCAGCATTTTATTAACTGCAAAGTAGGAGGAGGAGGAGGAACCTAACTGGCATGATTGCTGAATGGAATACATAAGAATGAGATAACATTTGAATATAAATCTGGTTACCATTTTTGTGGCATAATCATGCTGATAGCAATGATAACCACTAATTTTTATGGGTTTCCTATGAATAAGGTACTATATAACATTGCTTAAGTTGCTGAATTGACATTTTTACTCTGCATTCTTATAACTGTGCTATAAAGAAGATATTGCTTATTGGCTCCATTTTACAGATAAGGATATTGAATCTCAGAGATATCAAGCAACTTGCTTGAACAACTGAAGATTACTGGGAATTGTGTGAGACCTCGGTGAAAGGAGAAAAAAAGAATGGAGAGGTAAGGGATGGGAAGGCAAGGAATTATGGAATGATGACGCCAAAAAGCCTTCAAGACCTCTAGTGCCCCACAGCATCAAAGTGGTAGAAACAGAATTCAGGTATAAGCATTTTGAGTCCAAAGCCTCCTCTCTCAAGAGTTAAGCAACACTACCTCCTTTATGCTATTGCAAAGATCACAAGCATGTACTTAACACAGCAGCTAAGCAAGAACTTGATTGAGTGAGGAGCTTCAGCAGTGTGGGATGAATTGATTAGGGTGGAAACAATCTAACAGGTGAAAGATCATTTAGGAAGCCATTGCAAATGCTGGGGGAGAGCGTCAGAGCTAGCAGACAAAACTAAAGACATTTCATTGGAAATGTATTGCCTTAGAGTTGGTTGGCTGCCTATGCCACAGGACTGGGGAGGATGGGTACTTAAGTCCATGGTAAACTTGTTACTGAAGTATTTGTACCTATCAAGGTAACATACATTGGAGAGTACAAGGAAGGACGCTGGAGGGAGAGGAGAAAGGAGAGGAATGGAGAGAGGTGCTAAAAGCTTAGAAAATAAAGTTCCTGCCCTTCACAGGGCTTAGCATTTCATCGAAGAAACTCAATGGACAGAGATTGGAACATGTGAAATGATTGGAGAACAACTGAAGATTACTGGGAATTGTGTGAGACCTCGGCGAAAGGAGAAAACAAAGAATAGAGAGGTAAGGAGTGGGAAGGCTGTGAATTAGGAAATGACGACGCCAAAAAGTCTTCAAGACCTCTAGTATAATCTGCTCAGATTGTGGATCACTGACACTGAAATACCAACCAAATCCTGGGCTTTCAACGCTTCCCCCTGTCTTGCTTCTAATATTTTCTCTTCCCTTCTTTGCCTTTCAACCTACCATAGTCAGTTCACAAACACGAGTTAATCTTATCACTTTTGAAGAAATCTCTGGATAAAACAAGCTTGTTGTTTAAATTGATTCAGCTGCTTGGCATTTTGAAGGGTGGCTTCAGATTTTCCATGTTCTCTGTATCAGCAGACCATTGCAGGTCAGGCTCTTTGAGAAGCACCTGAGGAGCTTGGCCCACATGAAGTTCCTGGTTCTCATTTTAGTTAAGGCACTAGCATGCAGTCTGCCTGCCAAGACTCAAACCCAGCGTGACCTTCTGCTAACTGTGTGTTCATTTCCTTGGTAAATAAGAAGAACAATAGATAGTACATGTCTTTATAGTGTTTAGGGACCAGACAAAATAAGAAAATGCCAAAATGCCAGGGGTTTAGCAAAATTCTTGGCGCACAGTTAAGAATCACTAATTATTATAATTAATTTCTAAAGTGCCAAGGATATTGTGAACAACATATTTTGTAATTGAAAATTTCCACACACACAAAAGTTGGGGGTAAAAAGTCGAGGACTGCAGCTGTAACACCTCTTTTCACAGATGCAGATTATGTGCAGGACTCCCAGGGCCCAGGTTTTGCTTTCCTCTCCAGCCTGCTTGTTGAGTCTCATCTCCAGCTTCCATGCTGCTCTTGGGCTGCGCTAGTATCCTATTCATTCTACCTGCTCCATCTGGAAGGATGCTTCAGCGCCAGGATGGTATTTTCGAAAGGGCAGTCTGCCACAAGATCCTTTCATTTATTGAAATAAGCATTTGTAGGAATGACCTAGCATAAACGGCACCAACAAAAATGAAATGTCACGGAGAATCAGAAATACCTTTTCTTAGATTCACGGTAACTAAATCTGTCAGAATAGTATTTTGCTAAAATGCTAAAATCAGTGATCCATGAAAATGAATGCAGCTTCTAAGCTGTTCTTTGCCGCCTGTTATGTTTTAAAACACGGGTTGGTGAACTTTTTCTATAAAGGGACACGTAAATATTTAGGTTTTGCTGGCCATACTCTGTTGCAGCTCCTTTGCTGTTGTAGTACGAAAGCAGCCATAGACAATGTGTAAACAAATGAGTTTGGCTCATTTGTATTGGAGTTTAGCTTTGTTCCAATAAAACTTTATGGACACTGAAATTGAAATTTATATAATTTTGATGTGTAATGAAATATTTTTCTTTTGAACTTTTTTGGTTGTTTAAAAATATAAAAGGTACCCTTTGCTCAGAGGCTGTACAAAAGCAGTTTGCAGGGTGGATTTGGCTTGTGGGTTGTGGATTGCCAGCTCCTATTCTAAAAATTATTATTATTATTTTTTTGTATTTTTAGTAGAGACAGGGTTTCACCATGTTGGCCAGGCTGGTCTCAAACTCCTGACCTGCCTGATTCGCCTGCCTCAGCCTCCCAAAGTGCTGAGATTACAGGCATGAGCCACCATGCCCGGCCAAATTATTCATTTTTAATTCTAGGAAGAGAGACTGCCTAGATGGCAGCATAAGTGTGGCCACAATATACAATGCAATTGTCAGAATTAAGCCAGCTTGTATACCAATGTTCATAGCAGCATTATTCATAGTAGCAAAAGGTGGAAGCAACCCAGTGACCATCAACAAATGAATAAACAAAACGTGGTATACACACACAATGGAATATTATTTAGACTTAAAAAAGAAGGAAATTCTGACATACACTACAACATGGATGAACCTTAAGGACATTGTACAAACTGAAATAAGCCAATCACAAAAAGACAAATACTGTGTAATTCTAATTATGTAAGGTACCTAGAGTGGTTAAGTTCATACAGACAGAAAGTAGAATGGTGGTTGCCAGGTGCTAGGAGTGAGGGAGATTAAGGAGTTGATATTTAATGAGTATGGAGTTTTCATTTTACAAGATGTAAAGAGTTCTAGAGATTGGTTACTCAATGATGTGGGTGAACTTTACTTTTTCTAATTGTACAAATGAAAAATGATTAAGATGGTGAATTTTATGTCTGATTACATTGAAAATATTGTTTTTAAATAGGTAGCTTAGTATTTTACACACTGTAAATTATACATTCTATCCAAACTGAATTATCAATATGCACAGTTTGCAGTGAATAGCTCCAGTTCATGTGTCATTTCCATGTTACCGCTCACTATTTTAGCCACATTGCTGAAGGAAGTGACAACCACAGTGTTCAGTCCAAAAAGTACTTTTTAAAACCACCTATACCTGCCAAAATATCACTTGGAAAGTATGAATACAAGTATGATTAAAACACAGTTCCCACCTGTGATAGGTTAATTTATGGACCCCAATTAATCATTCTCCTGTAGTAGTAGTATAAATTCACACCCTTGTCATGGCTCATGGCAAGTTGAGTATAATTCCTTACTCCTTGACTTTGGGCTTGCCCATGTGACCTGCTTTGGCCTATGGGATGTTGGTGGATTCGAGGACATTGGAGGCTTAAAATGTGCTTGCATTTCTGCCATTGCCAGAAAAACATTTCAGAATGAAGCACATGGAGCAGACGCAACTGGACTAGAAGCCAAAAGCCCTGCCCAACACAGACTAGCCAAGGTTTGCCAAACCCCAATCCATCCACCGACCTGTGAAGATGAAAATGAATGGTGTGTTCTTTAAAGCAACACAAAATTATTATGGTTAGCGGCACACGATTGATTATCTTTCAGAAGCATACAGGTTAATGTAGGTTCATGGAAATGATTCCATTCTCTTCTCCGAAACTCATCTCCAAAAAGCAGTGATTCTTAAACTTTAGCAAAGATAAGAATAATTTGATGTTAAGCATTTTTCCATACGTTCATTGGCCATTTACATGTCTTCTTTTGAGAAGTGCCTGTTCATGTCCTTTGCCTACTTTTTAGTGAAGTTATTTGATTTTGCTTATTGAACTAAGTTTCTTATAAATTTTGGTTATTAGACCTTTATCAGATGCATAGTTTGTGCATATTTTCTCCCATTCTGTAGGGTATCTGTTTACTCTTTTGATAGTTTCTTTGACTGTGCAGAAGTTCTAGTTTAATTAGGTCTCACTTGTCAGTTTTTGTTTTTGTAGCAATTCCTTTTGAGGACTTAGTCATAAATTATTTGCTAAAGCTGATGTCCAGAATGATATTCCTAGTAAAGATGGGAATGATGAACACTGGGGACTACCAGACTGGGAAACGAGGAGGAGGGTAAGGGCTGAAAAAACACGGCTAAAAAACTATTGGGTACTATACTCACTACCTGAGTAATGGGATCAATTGTAATCCAAACCTTAGCATCACGTAATGTATCTAAGTAACAAACTTGCACATGCACTCCCTGACTCTAAAATAAAAGTTGAAATAATTTAAAAAATTGAGAAGCATGTTAAAATTCTGGATTCTCAGGAACCCCAAAGATTCTGCTGTAGTAGGCATGGAATAAATTTCAGAAATCTGCATTTTTGTAAGCACCCAAAACAATTCTGATGCAGGAGAACCTAGGTTTGTGATAGCTTCACTATGTTATAGTATATTAGTGAGGGAGAAAGATGTTTGCATGTAAAATCTCACAGCGATGAGAGAGAGTTGATAGCAGAAAAGCAAAGGAAAATAACATCTGTATAAAAACATCTGTATGTAGTCTCTGGAACTGGGCAAAGTGATCCCCTACCCAGTAAGGTTTGAGGAAATCATAAGGACATGCCAAAGTAGCTCCACAATTTACCTCCTTTGCTTTCTTCTGGCCTGAACTTCAGCCAGTGGAATCATTCCTCTAGGGCAGATGGAAGTCCATCTTAATTCCTTCTGTTATTAACACAGTCCCTGACTCTCAGCAGATCAGGTGTGACTTTCTAAATTCCTGTGTAGCTGATATTTCCCCATCCAGGCTTTCCCCTTCCTATGTAGCCTACCTCTCCACTGCCAATCTCCTCATATAACTCTTCTGCCTGAGTATCTACAGTCACTATTCAACTCTTTGGTGTGGTAGCCAATACTTATTTAAAATTATTTATTTATTTTTTATGACAAAGTAAATGCATTGTTAAGGCTATCACCTGACTGTCACTAGAGTTAGAGGGCTTTTCCATCTCATCACAAGCTTGATTACTTCCACAACACCTTGTGTAATAACTGTCTTATTCCTGACCACTAACCACTTTTACTATATTTAGCTTAGGTTCTATTTAGCAGTTTCTCAAATACCATGTTTTCCAAATTAGAAAAGTGCATTTAAATTTGTTTGATGTCTTCTACTAGAACTAGAATACCTTTGATTGTACAGTACTTGGTCAACCAAATTGAATTATAGCATGAAGTTAAAATATATGATGACCGGAAATAATAACATCAATACAACAAAAGAAAAACTGAAAGTTAATTGAGAACTTTCTATGCTCTGGGAAGTATGCTAAGAACTTAATTGCACTTTATGTTTTATTTAATCCTCACAACAACCAAGGGAGAAAGTACTCATAGTATTTCCATTTGACAGATAATAAAACAGAGGGGGCTGGGCCTGGTGTCTCATGCCTATAATCCTGGCACTTTGGCAGGCCAAGGTGGGTGGATCATTTGAGGTCAAGGGTTCGAGACCAGCCTGGCCAACATGATGAAATCCCATCTCTACTAAAAGTACAAAAAATTAGCCTGGTTGTGGTAGCAGACACCTGTAATCCCAGCTACTCGCGAGGTTGAGGCAGGAAAATCGCTTGAACCTGAAGGGCGGAGGTTGCAGTGAGCCGAGATAGCACCATTGCACTCCAGCCTGGGCTAAAGAGTAAAACTCTATCTCAAAAAAAAACAGAAAGGATGGGACTTTTCTAAAGTAACAGTGCTTCCTGGTAAGAACTTAAGTCCCAGAGACAGAGCAGTTAACTGTTTTTCTACCCTGCCTCCATTTGAATAGAGTTATTGGCAAAGAGGAGTTTTTCTTTTCTTTAAATTATTCTCTTAATAAAATGCTTTCAAAATTTCTTGTTACACTAAAAATAATATGAAGAGTGCTTAAGAGTGTAAAATTATAAAATTTGAGTGCTGGTTTCAAAACACCATTCTGCCATTTAATAACTAATGTATTTTAGTTACTTAAATCCATTTCATTTATTAGTAAAAAAAAAATTGTAATATCACCTAACACATAGGGATGTTTTGACAACTAAAGAGGAAACTCCATTTGAGGAATGTGGGTCAGAGGCTGATACAGTAGGCAATTTAGAAATGTTTGCTAACAGGATGATGATGACAATGACATTCTCCAGAGGTCTTCCTTCCAAAGAGGCAAAATATTCTAGGTTATAGTCCTTATTCTGTAAGGAAAAAACATGATGAAGACCCTTTATTTCATATTTATTTTACCTGTATATTTTGCAACTGAGAGTTCTAGGCATGGTGGCTCCCTAGGATGACTTGCAGAATAAAACTGACTCAGCATCTTCAGAAATGCATGGGCTCAAACTTTTTGAATACTAAAACATTTGGTTAACTTCTTAAATCAAGATAGATTCACATGTACATGACATTATGCAAAGCAAACCCATTCTGAGATGGAATCTTATAAACTAGGCTGAACTCTGTGTACACTAAATTGAAGGAAATCCTAAAACTGAAAAGTGCACTAAATCTACTATCCGTCTTCCTATTTTCTTCTATTCAGTATAGCAGTTCTGGTAGGTTTTTATTTTCTCACTGAAGACTGCACTACTCTTAAATAAACATGATTATAGCCTAGAAGAGCAACAGACTGCTTCAGATGCTAAAAATAAAATAGTTAAAATGGAGAGACTTCAATTTGATGCGGGCTGCTCAACAATTTAACTTCTAATTGTCTTGTGGTTATTCCACAACTAGGAATTGACCATATTCCGTTTAAAGGAGATTGAAGGTCTCAGGAAAAATAAGAAATGAAGTGGAAGTTTGCTTCCCAAATTTTGATCTCTAGAAAAATGAGCCAAAATAGTCATATTTTGACCCTAAAATAAAAATATGAAATCTTAAGTCACATCTTGAAATCTTCTCTTTTTAAAAATGGCTTAGTATTCTCCTAGTCATGGAGATTAAAGCAAAAGAAGTTGCATATTAGTAACGGTGTTTCAGCCAAAACATTCACTTCTTATTGAGAATGACAGAAGCAAATAGTTCTTAATAAAATAAAATTCAAGTTCTTTCTCAGTTTCCATTTCAATTGTGAACAATTCTCAATGCCATTAACCTGATAATTTTCTAACTTTCTTTTATAGCTTCAGAAACATGCCATTTCTTTATAAAATAAAACAAATTTTGAGTATTACTGTTTCTTTTGGCTTGTGATATTGAATTGAAAATAAGCAATGAATTATTTGATAATTCAGGGTGAAAGCAAGTGAATTGTTTTTCATATCATGGTGCAAAGACTATTTTAAAAGTATTCACGTGAACAGAATAGAATAAATATGCACATTTATGAAAAATATAATTATATATATTTATAGTCTCACCACCCCCAGACCTAAATCCATACTTATTTGGATTTATATAACATTTAGATATTATTAGCAGCCCAATCCCAAGTATGCTGAAATAAGGTCTAGATTATTGGGTGGACAGTGCAAAGTGAGTTTAGCAACTGAAGTGAACAATCTAGTTCTCAAAATGGACTCCATGACATATTTTACTGACCTCAGATTCTTTATATGGATTTATTGCCTCTCCTTACTCCTTACACATTAGTATATGTTGGGGTTTTATTCTTATCTGTTTCCTCAACTCTCACTCTACCTGCTTTCTCTGGGCAATTTGATCTTTGCACTTAGTTTTGACTACACCTACCCACATTCTAATTGTGTGTGTGTATTCAACATGTATATATATGCCTAAACCTATGCACATAGGCATGTTTTATATGTGTGAGTACCTAAATATATATGTATGTTATATAGGTTTGGGGGCATATATGTCTCTGTGTGTGGGCTGCTGTGATGTGTTTGTGTGTTGTACGTGTGGGCTGCTATGATGTGGCTGGGTCAAGTTGCCTGCCAGTGAGGGAGAAGTGTGGTCAGATACAGAAGGGCAGGCAGAGAGGGGCCCTGAGGTGAAGCTGGGTCCCTGGAGCTGCAGTGCTTCCTCATGGAGTGCAGGGGCTCCTGGGTGGCAAAGCTGGGGCCATGTTTCGGGGACTTGGGGTAGGAAGTGGGAGGGGTACCCACTTTGGGGACTCAGCCAGCAGCACAGCCACCATGCCTACCCCAATGATGTCGGGTTCTTGTGCCTTGGGAGAAGGATCTGTCCAGCCACCTAGGACTGCCACCCCTCTGAGCCTGACCCTCCTGGCAACTGGGACTGAGGTCTGCTATTCACTCCCAGAGGCACCCTCTGCCACCTGGCAGGGCTGCAAGCTGGGTGAGGGGCAGTCTCAGGAAGAACTTTATAGGGACGTTACCCCTGTCCAATGCCAGCCCAGGCCCACCGAGGATCTGGAACCCCCACCCCAGGATGCAAGGAGGTGTGGCTGGGGCTGTCTGCAAGCTCCATGGATCGGATGAGAGTCCCGCCCTCCCAGGGGCAGGACCCAGGCTTCTCTGCACTCTGCGCTCTTGGGGGATGGGAAGAAACCTCCTTTCCCCGGAGGCTCAGGGGTATCTGCTCCCACTGCCTAGTGTCTCCCTGCTCCCTGTGTCTGGTCTGATCTCAGAGCAGGGTTGGGGCCAAGCCCAGGCACTGTCACAACCTGGCCAGGTTGCATCTGCTTGGGGCAGCACTGACACGCCATAAGGGCAGCTCAGCACTGGCCCGCAGGTGCCCCTTGGCAAAGCAGCCTGGGCACCATAGATAGGGACATGAGACAGGCTCCTGGGCAGAGGGGGATGTTCCTCAGTGGGGCCCCACGTTCAGGCCACAGGGGACTTGAAGGCTGGGGGCGAGGCTGCCAGTCCCACTGACCAGAGTGGGAATTTGTGGTGCCTTTTCTGGGCCCACCCATGGCTGCCATAGACCAATCGGTGCACGCTTTCTTCCCTCTGAGACCCATAATAGCCCTAGGCTCAGCCGGAGCAGAGGAGAGGATGGGATGACCAGCTACAGAGAGGAGCTATTCTCTCCACTGAGAACTGAAGGCTTGGTAGGATCTGCCTGCATAGAGGAGCTACTGTCTGCTAGAAGCTGAATACTTGTCAGGACACACTGGCGGCAGAAAGGAGCTGCCCACTGTGGGTCTCCTCTGAGCTGTTCTATTGCTCAGTAAAGCTTCCCTTCATCTTGCTCACCGTCCACTTGTCCGCATACCTCATTCTTCCTGGTCACAGGACAAGATCTTGGGACCCGCTGAATGGTGAGGCTAAAAGAGCTATAGCACCAACAGGGCTGAAACATGCCCATTGCTCCTCATATTGTGGATGAAAAGGAGAGAAGAGCTGTGGCCCTCTGGGGATCCCAGACCTAGGGGATCCCTGAGTCAGGGCTGTGACTCCCTCTTTGGGACCCTGCAGTTTTTGGCATCTCCAAGCTTCTGGGTACCACTGTGTTTCCTGATGCCAGCTGTGGAAGCTCCTTGGCGTGTGCTTGGTCCAGCCAAAGCTTTGCAGAGGGCTGGTGCCCATGCCACACCTGGAGCTGCCCAGCCTGCTGCAGCAGCTGGTGTGTCTGCACAGTGGCCAGACCCTATGCTCACACACCTGTCTCTACTCCATGCCTGTCTTGCCCTAGGCCAGTAGCATGAGCTAAGCTCAGCCTGCCAGGCCGAGGGGGTGGAATGAGCCCTGTGGGCCTGAGCAAAACTCAGGCAAAGGCATCACCAGACACAGAGGTTTCTGGCCAGAAAAGCGACAACCCAAAGATCCCGTAACATTAGCATCTCTCTTAGTTCTGATTACGTATTGCTGTGTAACAAACTATCTCAAAACTCAGTGGTTTGAAATGACAACCCTGTTATTATATGTGATGATTTTGTGGGCAGGGCTGAATTGGCTGATTCCTGATACAATGCATGGACATTTTGGTGATATTTGGAGACTGAGCAGTGTTAAGACCAAAGCTGTAGACATAATAAATTTAACATAATTTATTTGAGTAAATAAATATTCATAAATTGAGCAGCACTTTACACCAGAAGAGGTTCAGAGAGCTCCTTCCAGCAGTGAGAGCTGTGAACTTTTATGTGAACTTTTATGTGAACTTTCTTGTGAACATGAAAGTGAAGTAAAGAAAACACCTGATTGGCTACAGCCAGGCATCTGCCTAATTATCTGGGCATGGGGTAATGAGGCATTTGCCTTTTTTGGGTGTAGGTCTGATCAGTTGGCTGCCTGTAATCGGCTAAAAATGGCTGTTTGTGTTTAGCAGAAACCCAGATATTTGTTACAAAAAATATACTCAAGTTAGGTTTTGATTTGTTTATTTAACTAAGTTAGGTTAGTTTGTTATGCAGGAACTTAAAGTATAGAGGCAGCCTTGGGCTAATTTAACAGCAGGTTTAAGAGTCTAGCACATGTCACTTAAAAGCTGGCACATTGATGGAGATTGCTGAAAGGCAGGGCTCAGATGGACCCCTTTCTTTCTCCATGTAATCTCAAGGACTTTCCACATGGTCTTTCCAGGAGAATAACAGGGCCTTGTACATGGCAGCTTAGGCCTCCAAGAGATCAAGGCAGAAACCTACCAGGCCTCTTAAAACTAGACTCTGAATGATACAGGAAAACTTCTTTTGCACTTAAAGCCACAATCCACCCCAGATTCAAGCAGAGGTAAATAGACCCCACCTTGCAATGTGAGGAGAGTCAAAGAATTTATGGTTTGACTTTGAATTTACTACCACATTCTAAATTTTACATAAATGTTGTCTGTATTTATGTTATTACTGTATAATTATTTATTTATATGTCAGACTGCGAGGTCTTTGAAGGCCAAGAACTTTGCCTTACTCATCTTTGTATTCCAGCACCCAGAACTGTACATAGTTTTGTTGCATTAATCATGTTGTTATTCCTTACTCTTTTGGGACAAATGGCTGCTTTAGGAGGCTCCATTGTAATAGAAAGGCTGGGCAGTGTTTCAAATACCTGGGTGTTTTCTCCAGTTCTGCACACCAGCGAGAACTCTTCCATTTTGTTCTGTGACAATTTTTTTCTCTAATGTTTCTTTTAGGAACCATAGCCAGTAATACGTTCCCTGTCATCTTCTTCTCAATGACTCCAGGATAAAATGTTGGAAAATCAAGGTGAAAGATTAGAGATTCTTTACCTTTTGGTACTGATTAGCAAACTTGAGCCTGGGAATCAGTAGAGAAAGGAAGTTTTTAACAACAGGAGAATCAGGAGCTAGCTAAAAAAAAACTCGTAACTTAAATATAATATATTTTGGGAGAAAAATTGGTTGATGGATAATTCATCACTCAGAAATTGCCAGATGATATGTATGATTTGATGGATGTTCTTTTACTTCATATATTAACTCTAACCTTGCTCAAAGCATTTGACTTCCTGTTTCCTCATCTGTAAATTATACATGTAAATTAATCTAAAAGGTAATTATAGTTTTTATGTTTCCATGGCTAATAGTAGAGACACACTATCTAGTTTTAGAAGAAATTTTCAAACTAGTCAAGGATACTTTTGATTGTAGATTGAATGACTATCCCCTACTCACTACCTCCTACATTTCAACGTAAACATATCATTTGGTTTTGAAAACTAGACAGACTTTTTCTATGAAGACTAATTTCTCATTTCCCAAACTTGATTAACCGTAAGTCTTACCTTAAAATGTAAATTCATAAGGAAATCTTCAGAGGGAGAAACCTAAGAATTATCCAAGGGTGATTCTTACAATCAGGCAAATTTCAAAAACAGTGTCATAAAACGCATAACCCCTGAATTAATCTAAGAAAATTTCTAAGCTATTTAGTTAGAAAAAATTCTAGATTATCGAATTTAGAAAGAAGTAGGAATTTCTAAATTTGTAAGGAATTGTTCTGAAATAGTTTTCACAAGGAGAATCAGACTGAATTGAAGAAATAATCATATGTGTTTATTTCTCATGAGGATTTAACACATATGGAAAAGAGCTGAAGAAGTCGTCTCTATTCCTCATGTTATGGACTAAATGTTTGTGCTCCCACCCTCAATTCATATTTTGAAATCCTAACCCCAAATGAGATGGTATTTGGCTGGCCTTGGGAAAGTAATCAGATTTAAATGAGGCCATGAGACTGTGGCCCCAATGATGGGATTACTGTCCTTAAGAGAAGAGGAAGAGACACCAGAGCTCCCTGTTTTTCCAACATATGAGGACACTGCAAAAAGATGGCCATGTACAAGACAGGAAGTGTGTCTTCACAACAGACAGCATCTGCTGGCACTCACATCTTGGACTTTCCCACCTCCAGAACTGTTAAAAAAAAAAAAAAAAAGAGAGAGAAGTCTGCTGTTTAATCACCCAGTCTATGATACTTTGTTGTATCAGCCAAGCTGGCATCCCACTTATAGATAATAAAACTCAGGCCCAGTTTTTTCAGTGTTTATTCTTCTTATTATTATTACTAAAACTCCTTAAATTGTCTTCTCTGCAAGGGGGAAATCATCACTAATCTATCACACCCTTCCATATTCTACATAGATACCTTGTATCCACTTATATTATTGCTGCATGCTGATTTATGTTTAGGTCCCAATCCATATCTCCAGAATTTTGATTCAGCACATGATAAAAACACTGAGAACTCTTTGGGAGAGTAGTGGTGGTGGTCACAGTGAGGAGCAGTTATGGGGTAAACTTGTTTTGGGGGCTGGACTTTAGAAAATGATCGAGTATATCTAATTCAGTTAAATGTATTTTTAAGAGCTGTACATTTTTTAACTTCTGTACTTAATAATTGTACAAAAGAAGCTGTACATTTTTTAATGTACAGCTTTTAAAAAATACACTTAACTGAATTACATATACTCAATAAAAGCTGTACATTTTTTTAACTTAATTTTTTAAGTTAAAGAGAAGAATTTGTTTTACTAATGGTTCCTTCAAGTAGATATCTAGTTACAATATCTATCTAAATTATCCTTTTGGTGATCATTTATTTTGATATTTCCAAGCATAGGATTAACCACAGTAGTTTTTTTTTTTTTAAATCTCCCTTTGTATCTGATAAAAAGAATCTTTATATACTTCAAAATAGAATCCTTCTTGAAAAATAATAAGGGAGGTTGATCATTTCCTTTTTCCATTTACATCAGTAGTCCCTAAATGAAAGTCATTTTCCTCTAGGGAACAAAATCAGTGCTATACTGAGAAAAAAATGTGGTTACAGGATGAGGTCACTAATCATAAAATACTGGTAAAAAAAAAAAACAATGCTGGTTATTCCAGGTCATGTCAGATAAAGTATTTGTGGGCATTATATAATTTACAGGCTATGACTTATGTAAAAGGCTTTAGGCTTGGAGACATCTGGATTTTAACCCTTCTCTAATCTGTCTGTTATGAGAACCTAGGCATGTTATTTTATCTTTCTGAGTCTCATATTCCTCATTTGTAAAATAAGCCTGATAAAAATTTTATCCATCTCCTGAAATCACTGTGATAATTAGATGAGTTATTGCATACTTTATATATAGAACTGTGCCTGGCATATAATAAGTGCTCAAGAGATGTAAGTGATTTCTGATTATTTATTGAAAGAATGGAGATAATACAGACCTTTGCATTTACATTGCTATATTAGCTTTTGGTACCACAGAGAGTCACCTGAACTTTGTAATTCAATTTTTAAAGCTGTTCAATTTTTAAATACTGTTAACGTATTTGATTCTAACATAAGACATCAATTGCACACTGAATATAAATGGAGTATTCCTGAAAATTTCTTAGCAATTGACTATCTCTGTGATCTGCTAAAGGTCATTGATTTTTCCCTTTGTCTTACATTCTGTGATGCCCACATGCAAGTTCAGAAACTGATGTGATATAACCCTTTTTGGTTTTTTTTTTTTTTTAAGAAGAGTTCAAGAATTAGTAGAAAGACAGAACAGAGTTGGGCATACAAGTCAAAATCGGGAGACTTAACCACCTATATGACTGGGGTCAATCCACCTGTCCATTCTATACACAATGTCCAGAGCTCACCATTTTGAACTGCCAGATAAAACTTTGGAATTCCCTTCTTCTGTCATTATACTTTCATTTCCTTACACCCAGACTTTGAAATCTCATGTCTATATCTTATTAAATGCCAAATAAAGACATACTTTTTAAAAAAAAAATCCCTCATACACATTCTTAACACTCACTCCATGTTGATTCTCATTTAGACCATTATCTTTGGCATGGGGTTTGTGACAAAAATCTTTACAACTATTTAAACTATGTCTAAACTCTTTCTACTCTAATGCATCTCACACCTGCTACTGATTCAATCTTCATAAGGCAGAGCTACCTGACTTCAACGTGGCTTTTCTGTCTTTACCCCAGTATTTGCCATCTATAGCTTATATTTTAGTCCAACAAGTCTGATCATTCATGGTTCTCCAGAAATGTTTGGAGTATTTCCCATCTATCACCTTTGCTTTTGCCATTACCTTGAATCTCTTATGCATGCCTCATGTCATTTTTGTATTCATAAGATATATCAGATATATCTATCTCCTATGAAGCCTGATGGATTCCCTATAATCAAAGTGATCTCTCCTCTCTTTGATCCAACATAACACTTAGTCATACTCTCCCCCTCTCTCTTTTTTTAATGTGGAAAACACAGGATTTAGTATCAAATAAACCTCAATTCACTTACTATGTGACATTGGGCAAGTTTTTTGACTTCACAGAATCATAGATTTGTCTATATAATGGGGAGTGGTTTAAGAGCAATATTTACCTTGGAGAGTTATTGTGAGAGTAAAATGCAACAAAGTTTATAAAAAGACCAATCTAAAATTGAAACAAGGATAAGTAACCATTATTTTACTAATATTAAATGAAATATGAATTAAAGTATATAATAAGACATGCCTTCTAAATGGGAGAGGCTCAATAATTATCAACTTGAATTTAAAGTAAAAAAAGAAATTATCATTTAAAAATTTTTCTTCCACCAGTAGTCAGACCACCTACTACTGTCCTAAGAATGATTACATTGTCCAGTCTTAGAGAGGTTTTTCTGCACAAATAACCAAGAGATGTCTGTTTCTATGAACCTACCATAGTAACAGACAAATTTAAAAGTAGCTGAAAAATTAGAGCAGGAAATAAGTACCCAAAGCCTGCCAACTGTCAGCAAAATGCTAACTTGCTTGAATATTTCCTTGGTTTCTGTTTTAAAAACATGAGGTTTGAAGTACTAAAATTTGTGATCCAAAACTAAACATAGTAAGACACAAATAACAGTGTAAATGTTTTGGTTGTGTGACCCATCTTACTTTGGTTGATGGAACTTGGGGAAACTGACAGTGATGTCCATGACTGTTCGATCATTGACACATCCTGTATTATGCAAGTATGGAATTGGGCACTACAAAAGACTGCTCCCATTAGGAAAGTTTGACCTGAGTTCCATTTCTGACTCAGAATTTGATGTTACCGTGGCAAATGAAATGGAATTCAGGAGAGACCATATTCCTTAACCTAAGCACATTACCAACAAAACTAATTCTAAGATCATTACCTTTCTATGAGGCCTGCAGTCAACATTCCAAACCCTAGACAGTCAATAAACAGAAAAGAGAATTTGGCACAAGCAGATGAGAATAGGAGTCCATTTAGTTTCACAGTGGGGCTGACCCTAAAGAGGACTAGGAAAATTCCAACTGAGCATTTACCTAGTAGATCGTCCCTCATGTTTGCTGTTAACATGTTCATTTTCGATTTCTGAGTTGAATTGCTTCCCCTGTGACCTTCTATTCTATTCACTCTCTTTCTTCCTTGCCTTTTTAGTTCACGTTGAGGACTGAGCTCTTTCTACAATGAGCATTCAGCATCAGTCAATAGCTAAGGATTAGCTATTGAGAATACTCAATAGGTTTTGGTTGTAATATATTTCAGTAAATAATTTATTACATCATTATATAACCATTAGATAATAATGTATTCTAATTAGCAATCATTTATAGAAAATATACTCAGGTGTACAATATAACTGAATTTTTACCTTCCCTCCATTTTTTCCTTTCCATTAGATTTCTACATCTATAAAATGGAAACGATAGTAGTAAACTCCTTTGAGAATTTCTTTGAGGTTTAAATAAGAAAATTCATGCACAGTTCCTGGTACCTCATAACTGGCCTATAAATTTTAGTTATGATTTTAAGACATTGCCTGTCTCATTATGTCAGTCAACAAATATTTATTGAAAATCTATTTTTGCATGAGTTCTAGAGGTGACAGAACTGTAATCATTGCCCTCAAGAGAATCTTCAAGCTAAAATGAGTTACATGATAACTCACAAAACAAGACCAAACTCATCAGACACCATGAGAGCTTTGAAGGGAATCATCTAAGTCAATCAGGGATTGAGGAAGAAGGTGTCAGGAAGGCTACACAGAGGTGGCAGCTTGTTAGGGATGTCTTGAAGGATTTCATAAATTAAAAAGGGGTTTGGCGATAAAAATGGTAGAAGGAAAACAGTGAAAAGGCCCAGAGATCAGAGAAAGACTAGAGTGTCTGAGAGATTAAAAGGGGCTCTGCTAAACAATTTAGACTTGGGGGATGTTGGGGAGAAATGAGACTGGCCATTTGCCCCAGTCACGATGGTTGAGAGATTTTTATGACAGAATGAGAAGGTTGGATTTCATCCTGAATAAAAGAGGGAAGCAAAGGCCCAGAAGTTTTAAGAGAAGACTGAAGAATGACAGGCTGATACAAAAACAAGAGACAACAGCTCATGTTAAAAGAGGTGAGCTAGCAAAGAGAACAAAGAGGAAGGTTCAGACTGAGTGTTCTGTGGAAGTCCTTTGTCTTTTACTGAATCAACATGTTCTTATTTCTAGGTTTAGAAATTTTTTAGTGTTTTGTTCAGTGAGGTTACAGATTTCTAAAATGTGTTTCTTTAGGCTTTCACACTTTGTTTTCTACTCAGTGAGAACCTAAAAAATAGTGTAAATGACTTGAAGGCTACTAAAGTGGTTAGATTAAAAAAATAGAACAGACAATAATAATGAAACTTGGCTACACTATATTTTCTGCTTGCTTTTTCTCAGTCACATTGCCCTGCATTTAAATGTCTCATAGATCTTACTAATTTCCTGCAAGGTAACTACTAAGGAGGCAGGGAATAACAATCATTTTTGCCCAGCAGAGACTGTCCCTGAGAAAAGTCTAGAATTTTCCCAAGTCCATTTATCTAATTAAAGATGGAGTTGGGCCGCCACACCTGCTGTAGCACAGAGGTTTTTCCAAGTAAAGATCACATCAGTCAGAATGTTTATGGGAAGAGTAGCTTGACTTCTTCAGGAAAAGAATGGTAGTGGTGATTCATTTCCAGTACCAGAGACATTATACAGAATATGTCTAAGTCTCAGAATCTTCGCATGCACACACACACACACACACACACACACACACACTTTCTTACCCTTCATGATAGGGTAAAACATCTCTCAAATGCAGTAGAGCGATAGAAAGGTAAATTTCACTTTCTACCAAATATAGGAACTGTCTTGAATTTTTTCAGTGGCACTTTCCCTAAGTAAAGTATGGGTATCTTCTTCACACTTTTCCCTCCTATCTCTGCGTTTATCTCCCAAGAGAAATAATTGAAATTACCCACAGAATATGGAAAATAGGCCAATGAATCCCTTGGTAATTGGGTTTTCACTGCAGGAGAAAGCTGAAAAGGTATTCTAGCAGCCGATCACATATAGAAAAATGAGGCAATGAACATAAGGGAGATAGGTTGATCAAAACATAAAAAGAACAGCAAATTCCATATAAGACCAAAGTTTATCTTTGGCTTTTGCAGGTAAGGGTCATAACACTAGTTCTTGCTTCTTTCTATTCAATTTATTTTGCAAGCGTACACTGCCTTATGCTTGAATAAGTTGTCAAACTATTTTGTTTCTAATCTTTGGTGTACTCTTGGTAACATTTATGAACAGATTAGATAATGTATTTCGTGTCCTACATTTCTGAATTTTGATCCTTGTCCTGCTGATCTCCTAGTATGTTTTCTTTTTTTTTTTTTGATTTAACATAGAGGACTAGCTACAATATGCCAGAATTTATTTCCCAGTGATTAATTTTTAGTGGATTAACATAATATTTGTATGCCATCAAGGCAAAGGATACTGTCATCACTCTGAACTTTCAAGCAATTCTTCAGGGTTTATACACTATATCTCATTCTTTCCGCCCCCGCCCCCCACCCGCCCCCAAAGCAGCTCTGGAGAGATGTTAAGAACAGGTCTAATCGAGATGGGAAAACACAAATAAAGATAAGTCAAATAACTTGCCAATCAATAAGTATTGTACTATGTCCTTTAGAATTGCATACCAAGGCTCTGACTGTCTGCTAGCAAGTCAATAAAATTCAGAACAATTAATAATTAAATGTGAAGTGAGGGGGAGGTAAAAATTAAACACTTGCAATTTCATAAACAAAACAGTTAACCAGATTTATAGTGTTTGTAGAATGGTAATAGTGAGATTTAATTGATTTTTATATTAGCTTTTGTAAAGATTGGAGAGTGCATAAATATGCCATGTGCTAAGATCTAGCATTAGATCCTCTGCCTCTTTTTAGTTAGATATAATGCTTTTCCCTTTGGAGTAATTTTGCTATTTAAATAGGAAAAAGATTCAGTAAGTATATCTTATAGTATCTGTGCCATCTATAAGTCATTATTATTTTATAGAAATAAATGAGAAAAGTTTAAGGTTTTTGTGGCTATTTAAAGCAAATAAATTTATACGGAATTTTTTTTTTACTTTTTTTTTTTTTTTAACTGTTGTTAGTTGGGTTAATCCTTAGCTCAGGTGAAATTATATTGAATTTTAAAATGTAAAGCAATGCAGATTAAACACTAAGCATAGAATTCTGGAAGTCAATCTTTGCTTTCATTTGCCACAAATTCCTTTCACATCCTTGGCTTCTTCAAGACAGTCTTAATAACTAAAGTGCTAAAGGAAGTAATAGTTGTTAAGAAAATAGCATAGTGTGGAAATTAGACTAGTTAATCCATTGTTCAAGTAAAACTTTGTGTAATGACTATGCATGAACCAAATTTGAATACCTTGCTAACTAATTTTTCCCACCAATGACATGCAAATAATAATTTTTTTCCTTTTTTCAACATCCCCTAACGTTTGTGATCTGTTCTCTTTAAAGTGTCAAGATGCATAAAATAAATACAAAGTTAGCCTGTTGTAGATCCAACTTGTTTTCATTCTGAAGAAGGCATCACTTGGTCAGTTCCTCTGTCATGACTGAGGACTTCTTTATCGCTCATATCTTTTAAACACACAGCATCCCTTTCTTCCTCCTTATCCAGGCTGTCACCAAATCCTTTTACTTCTTGCTCAACAGTCTCTTAACCCTATCTCTTCTTTGGTCTCTTTGGCTAAATACCATATGCTGATTAGGCCTTCCCTTAATGTTTGCTTTTGTTTATTTTAAATCTCTTGATTCCTCTTTTGCTGAGTGCCACCTCACTGCTAGAATTATCTTTCGTTGGAATTTCCATTAAAGCAATTTTTTTCCCCAGAAAGTTTCCTTTCTTAACAAAGTTAAAAACATCTGTCCAAAAATCACTCTCTGCTGTTTCCAGAAAGCAGGAATAGAGATGTACATTTGGTCTCCCATATATTATCTTGTTAATTTCCCAGGAAGGCTGTTATATATTTTTAAATGTATATATTAGAATTAAAAATACATAACATTAATGTTGCTTATATTTACTCATTGCCTACTATACACAAGTGGCTTTATATAAATAATGGTATTTACCTGCAACAGCTGTTCAGGTAATGAACGTTACTCCTATATTTCAAAAGAGGGAACTGAACACAGATAATTTTAGTTACCTGCATCTCGTTCCACCTAAAACTGCATCCTATTCAAAACAACCCATTTTTATCTCTACCTTGCTAACTTCTTTCTTCTGTTTGTAGTGGGATCAATCTCTTTGTTCTAGCTCCAATTTCCACCCTAGTTTTCCTAAGAGAACTGAGCTGACCTGGAATATTTCCTAGCTCAAGAGTGATCTTTTAGACCCCCTGCAGCAAAACGCTGGGCTTGGACTATGGGCACATCACTACTGTCTTACATCTTAGCTAGACATTAGAGGTGAAAAATTTTTTTCTACTCTCCGTTAGTACACATTTATTGTTCTGTTAAATTTAGAGGCAGGAATTGGACTTGAAGTTTTTGAAAGAAAGCAGTGAAGAATTTAAGATGTCTGTAAGGGCAGGTCCAGAGACTGCCGAAGACAAGAAAGGAATTGACTGGGCTCCCAAGAAATTGCAGTGATTTAGGAATAGCAAAGCCTGGAAAATGGTTTAGAAAATTCCCAAAGGTCTCTTCACTTCTTTAGCTCTCCTATCTAAAATTCTTCCTTTTTTTTTTCCTTTTCATCTTTACTTATCAATTTGAGTATTTATTGAGCCCAGTGATATGTTTTAATTTTCTATTAATATATACAATAATTACCTGAGTTTGATGCTATTTCCATTTTTAATATGTGTAATAAATAAGTTTTGGAGAAGTTTTGTGATTTGCCTAAGATAACTCGCTAGTAGTAGGTAAATAAGGAGAATTTGAACCCAAATTTCTCTGTCCTCCAAAGGTAGGGGTCTTAACCATTACCTAAATTGCATTATATATATATTACCTAAATTGTATTATACATACATACATTTTATATATATATATGTAACCATTACCTAAATTGCATTTATTTATATATATAATGTATATATAATATATATAATGTATATATGTATATATACTATATATTATATATACATATATATAATGTACATATATGTATATATAATATATATACACATATATTATATATACATATAATATATATAATATATTATATATATATATTATATATATGTAACCATTACCTAAATTGCATTTATTTTAATATAATATATATAATGTATGTATATATAATATATGTATATATTATATATGTATATTATATATATGTATATATATACACTAATATAATATACATATATGTACATATATAATATATACATATTTATATGTACATATATAATATAATTTATATGTACATATATAATATAATATACATATATTAGATATACATATATACATTATATATATACGTAATATATATATTATATTATATATAGGTAACCATTACCTAAATTGCATTTATATATATATATATATATTATATATATATACTGTGTAGTATTAAGAATGAGAGGCTGAATAATTAAAAGTTATCCCTCACCTCAAAAAGTGTATAAATGAAGAAAGGAAGTGAACGAGAAAGAAAATGATAGTCTGTGGTAAAGAATTATTGTAGAAAAATTAGCCCAGGGTTCTAACTCTACTGGATTATTATAAAAGGTATTTTTTTTGTCTCGTACCCTCCTACCAACCCCATTCCCTGAAAGGAGATCAGCCAAAGCTTTCTTCTTCAGGAGGATATCTATAAAAAATTCACACACATACACAAAACATGAGCAGGATGTAAGAGCAAGAGGCGACACTGAAGGAAAGTGTAGAAAGACATGGAAATGTATTAAATAATTACCTTAAAATATGTTACATAAGAATTGTTAAAAATATTAAAAGGCCGTAATATAGATAGTAAGCTTAAAAAAGCAAGATGTAGAACACTATGTCTTGAACTATTTATTCTCTTTCCAGAAAAATAAGCAAATAAAACTCCCTCTATGTCATGAATGCTAGTTTATGTCTATATGAGGAAGGAGAAGGGAATACCCACCACTGGTTATCACAAGGGGTCCTGATTGGAAGAGGGGAGTTTGTCAAAGATTAATGTTGTATTTATACCTCTCTGCATGAATTATTCCACACACCACACCAAATATCATTTCCTTTTGTAATCCGAATGACATCAAAATGGAGTAACGTGGAAGTTATTTTTAAAAGTGAAATAAACTCTACTGTATCAGGCTCTAAGAGTCAAAGATGGGGTCATAAAAAATTTCAAATATGCGTGTTCATTTATAAGGACAATTTAGACTACAATTGAGATTATTTTAAAACATTCTCTTGCTTATTAAGGAGAAATAAAATAGCAGGAAATGAAGAAGAAATACTATTTATTGAGTATACTTGACTAAGTGCCAAGCCCTGTGTTCTGAATTTTATAAAATGATCTTGTGTATTCAATATTATCAACATCTCTAGAAGGTAGATGTTATGATCTCCATTTTACAGACAAGAAAATTGAGAATCAGAGATTCCTTTATCTTAACCAAGGTTAGACAATCAGTAGCACAGCCAGGAGTCAAACCTAACTAATCCTGTGGGACATTAAAGTTCATGTTTTTGCTTTGTGCCACTATAGTTGGAGCTGGACCATATACATTTATGAGATTAAAACACTGAACTGGCTGTATGTGGTGGCTCACACCTGTAATCCCTGCACTTTTAGAGGTTGAGGTAGGCAGATCACCTGAGGTCAGGAGTTCAAGACCAGCCTGGCCAACATGGCGAAACCCCACTTCTACTGAAAACACAAACATTAACTGGGTGTGGTGGCATACACCTTTAGTCCCAGCTACTTAGGAGGCTGAGGCAGGAGAATCACTTGAACCCGGGAAGCAGAGGGTGCACTGAAATGAGATTGCACCATTGCGCTTCAGCCAGGCAGCAAGAGTGAAACTCTGTCTCAAAAAAAAAAAAAAAAAAAAAAGAAAAGAAAAAGAGAAAAACTATTATAAACACATTTTTTTTTTCTGAGGCGATATGTACCTGTAATCCATATTTCTTCCCCTCAGAGTAGGAATCTTGTCTGGAGGTGAAATCCGCGCTGATATTGCTACTTCAAGTGGAACTAAATTTTTTTTTTTCTGCCTGAGAAAGTGTAGAGAATACAGAAAAAATACATAGATAGGACCAGGAAGTAATCAATCCAATTGATTCCTGATATTGGTGAAAATTTAATCTTTGGTTTTGGAAGTCACATGACCTCAATTTCACTAATTAAGGAATATATATCAAATATAATTTAGTTTTTTAGTCCAAAAGAGAACTAAAACAACAGCTGATATTTACTAAGCATTTCCTGAGCTCAATATTTCAATTATCTACAGTCTTTATCACAGTTCAGCAGGATAGGTGTTATCACTCCTGATTTACAAAAAAGAAAACAGAGGTTGAGAATGAATAAATTTTACAAATGTGGTAGATCCAAAACCTCACTTAGCACAGGTGTGTGTAACTTCAGAATGTAGCTTATAGGATTATGAAGAAAAAAAAATAGTAAAAGTGGGCTTTTTTTTTTTTCCAATTTTTTTTTTTTCTAATCAAGTTCTTCAGATTAATTGAAGGGATATGTGTGTGTGTGTCCTTTGGAAAACATGTACATTTAAATAGCCGACAAACTTGTGGGCTTTTATACCAAGATGTCAGTATGAGGTCACTAAAATTATAGAGAATGTGAAAATCCAATTTAGGAGACAGTAAAATAGAAAAGTGTTACAATTTAGGCTTGACCAAAACAACAGCAAATGTTTATGTTCTCAAAGTATTCCCTACCCCTTAGAAGCTTGTCCTCAGCTCTGAATATGTGCTTATTCTTCACAGATCTTGGTTTTATGCTAGTAGTATTTTGAGTTTTGTTTTTTTTTTAGACAAAGTTTTGCTCTTGTTGCCCAGGCTGGAGTTCAAAGGCATGATCTCAGCTCACTGAAACCTCCGCCTCCCTAGTTAAAGCAATTCTCCTGCCTCAGCTTCCCAAGTAGCTGGGATTACAGGTTCCTGCCACCATGACCAGCTAATTTTTTTGTATTTTTGGTAAAGACAGGGTTTCACAGTGTTGGCCAGGCTGGTCTCGAACTCCTGACTTCAGGGGATCTACCTGCCTTGGCCTACCAAAGTGCTGGGATTACAGGCATGAGCCACCACACCCGGCTGTGTTTTGAGTTTTTATTCACTGTTTTGTTTTCTATTTTTTCTTTTTAGAGATGGGGTCTCAGTCTGTTACCCATGCTGGAGTACAGTGGTGCCATCATAGCACCGTGCAGCCTCAAACTCCTGGGTTCAAGCGATCCTTCAGCCTCAGCCTCCCAAGTAGCTAGGACTACAGGCATGCACCACTGCATTTGGCTGAGTTTTTGTATTTTGATCTTCACTGTTTTCATTAAGTGAGCCAGCTTTTGTTTAGAATGACCTCCTAAAAACAAAGTATACTCTTCAAATATTAAGTGGGTTTTCTTACTCAATTGCAAAGCTGAATCCTCCATGATGAAATTGTAAGCCCTCCTCATTTCTAATGATACCTTTTCCTTAAACAGCACCTGGCACATGCCAGACTCTCAATAAGTGTTTATTGAAAAAATGAGTGAGGCCAATTCAACCAGACTGGGAAGTACGCAGAAGACAAATGGAGGAAAAGTTTGAATCAACAAATGGGTGAGGGTTTGGCCAGTAGGAGGGGCAATGGTGATAGGAGAAGAAATGAAGGTGACCTAGAAAGATTGAATGTCAGGGAAAGAACTATGGACTTGGGTATTTCTCTCCACGTGGATGCTAAGCCCCAGACCCCTGACTCAACAGATGTGATTTAACTCGAAGGCCAAAATGATGTGTGATCTCCTTTGTAACGACAGCAAATAGAACAAGAGGCAATGTCCAAGGCATGCTGAGGAAAAGTATTTCCCAAATGCATCTGGGAAATATCAGGAAAAAAAAATCTTGCATACTTTCAAACTCCGAAGAAGCCATTGCTTTTGCCTAAATTGATTGGTTGTGGCAAAGTGATTCCATCTAGAAATAAGGCATTGCTCAGAAATTAGCTGACCCTAGTAAGATGAGTGTATCTCCATAATGGAAAAAAAATGACATAATCCTATTTGTTGCACCGTTTCTTTACCTGTGTTATGTTGAAAGGAGCTGGGAAGCTATGTCATGCCATATCTGTCAAGATCCATAGGATTCTGCGTATCTAAAATTTATTGATTATGGACAAGTTTGAGTTGTTCATCTGTGTTTTCAGTCTTTCTCAACTTCTCTCTACCTTAACAATATAATTATATTGTTAAAAGTTTGGTAATTCTTTTGTTCTATCTTCTTTTGCTTCTACCTATAATAGGTTTTAATAGCAGGGTTACCCTGTTTTAGCATTGGTTCTCATAAGTTTAGATTACAGTGTCTGTAAATTAACCCCCACAGCCCCATTAGTCCATCTTTGTATTGTGTGTTCCTTTTTTCTTTTTGTTCTGTAAAGCAAAACAGAAAAATGTAGCTAAAATTGACACTTTTTTACTGGGTTGATATCCTGAACAAAACATTTTTCAGAAGCACATCCCTCCTATCATTTTGCTTCAATATCTTTTCAGTTTTACTGTTGAACACTAGATAAATCATACAGAGACTTCCCTTTATTAAATTCTCTAGCCACAAATACAAGGCCTAGAAATGTAAATTGGAATATGAATCCTTTTTTTTTCTTTAAAGACACAGTTTCACTTTGCCTCCCAGGCTGGAGCGCAGTGGTATAATCTCAGCTCACTGCAACCTCCGCCTCCCTGGTTCAAGTGATTCTCATGCCTCAACCTCCCAAGTAGGTGGGATTACAGATGTGTGCCACCAGGCCTAGGTAATTTTTGTATTTTTAGTACAGATGGGGTTTCACCATGTTTGCCAAGCTGGTCTTGAACTCCTGGCCTCAAGTAATCCGCCCTCCTCAGCCTTCCAAAGTGCTGGGATTACAGATATGATCTGCCATGCCCGGCCACACTGAGTTCTTATTAAGCCAGCAACTCTTTCATAGAGCAACGGTGCTTATAAAGCACTAATAACACTGAATACATAATTTTTCTACTTCCCCCCTCCCAATAATGTTTCAGATTCTCTAGTCTTAAACTATAGAGCCATCTCTGACCACTCTTATTCTCAGATGATACCCATCTAATTGGTTGGAATGTCTTCACAATTCTACCTCCTTGAACAATTCTATCTGACTTCCTCTCTTCATTTCCACTGCTACTCTACAGACCTTCATTTCTCTTACTTGGAAAACTATAAGAGCTTTCTTATAGGTCTCTATACCTCTGGCTTGGCCCCACTCTCATCAATGCTACATATTCACAGCCAGATTAATTTTCCTAGAACACATCTTTTCCTCTGTTATCTACTTGTCTAGTAAACTTTTTAAAGAATTTTATTAAGGTATAATTTAAAAAGTATAAAATCTATGTCTTTTAAGTGTATAATCCAACAACTGTTAGTAATTCACAGAGTGTGCAACCAAATCCAGTTTTACAATGCCCCCTTAAAAAACCCCTCATACACGTTTGTCTTCAGTCTTTGCTCCCTACCATAAAGCCCTGGCAAACACCAATCTACATTCTGTCTGTATGTAGAGTTCCCTTTTCCGGACATGTCTTATAAGTGGAATCACACAATTGTGGTCATTTCAGACTGCCTTCTTTCTTTCACTTGGTATAACATTTTGACCTCTTTCCCTGCTGCTGCCAAGTCATGCAGAAGCGGAGGTTCAGGTGCATGCAACATTTGGCTTCACCCATAACACACTGCCATGGCGGAGGAAGGCATTGCTGCTGGAGTTGCAATGGACATTAATACTGCTTTTATGAGAGGTGCTGAAGACTTCCCTCATCCACAGTGGCCTAGCACAAGAAATTTGCGAAGTTCCAAAGCCTTACACAAGCGCCAAGCCCACCTTTGTGTGCTTGCATCCAACTGTGATGAGCCTGTGTATGTGAAGTTGGTGGAGGTCCTTAGTGCTAAGCACCAAATCAACCTAATTAAGGTTGATGACAACAAGAAACCAGGGGACTGGATAGGCCTCTGTAAAAGTGACAGAGAGGGGAAGTCAGCAGTGTGATTGGTTGCAGTTGTGTAGTAAAGGACTGTGGCAAGGAGCCTCAGTCAAGGATATCATTCAAGAGTACTTCAATGCAAGAAATGAACAAGTAAAAGAAATACTTGACTCATATCTGTATCTATCTATCTATCTAGAGAGATTTATTTCTGTTGTATAATGTATCAATAATTAATAGTCTTCCATTCTATGGATAAACCACATTTTGGTTGTTCATTCAGAAGTTGGTAAAGATTTGAATTGTTGTTGGTTTGGGTCTATTATGAATAATAATGCTATAAAAATATATTTACAATTTAATTTTTCTTGAACATATACCTGGAAGTGGAACGGTTGGATCTCATGGTCACTTTAACCTTTTGAAGAACTGCTAGATTGTTATCCAAAGAGTCTGCTTCATTTTACTTTATAGTTTTGAATATCTGTTCCCTCCATCTTTCAGGTTGAAATGTGATCCCCAGTGTTGGAGATGGGTCTAACGGGAGGTGTTTGGGTCATGGAGGTAGATCCCTCATGAACAGCTTAGTGCCCTCCCTGCAATAATGAGTTTATGCTAATTTTGATTGTTTAAAAGGGCTGGCCTCTCCACCTCTCTCTCTTGCTTCCCAGTCTCTTGCTTCCTCTCTCACCGTGGAATGCACCTGCTCCCCTTTCATCTTCTGCCATGACTGGAAGCTTCATGAGGCCTCACCAGAAGCAGATGTTGACATTAGGCCTCTTGTACAGCCTGCAGAGCTATGAGCCAAATGAATGTCTTTCTTTATAAATTATCCAACCTCAGGTATTTCTTTAGAGCAATAAAGAATTAGACTAGCACTATCTCCTTCAGCAATAAATGAGAGTTCAAGTTTATCTACATCCTTACCAATGCATGTTACTGTCTTTTGATTACAGTCTTTCTAGTAGGTGTGAGGTTTCATCTTACAGTTTTAATTTGCTTTTTCCTAATGTGTAGTGAGATCTAGCACCTTTGATTGTGTTTGTTAGCCATTTTTTTAAAATTATACTTTAAGATCTGCAAACATGTGCAGAATGTATAGGTTTGTTACATAGGTATACATGTCCCATGTTAGTTTGCTGCACCCAGCAACCCTTCATCTACATTATGTATTTCTCCTAATGTTATCCCTCTCCTTTTCACACACCCTCCAACAGGCCCTGATGTGTGATCTTCCCCTCCCTGTGCCCGTACGTTCTCATTATTCAGCTCTTACTTATGAGTGAGAACATGCAATGTTTGGTTTTCTGTTCCTGTGTAAGTTTGCTGAAATGATGGTTTCCAGCTTCATCCATGTCCCTGCAAAGAACATGAACTCATTCTTTTTTATGGCTGCATAGTATTCCATGATGTATATGTACCTCATTTTCTTTATCTAGTCTATCTTTGATGGGTATTTGGGTTGGTTCCAAGTCTCTGCTATTGTAAATAGTGCTGCAATAAATATATGTGTGCATATATCTTTATAGTGGAATGATTTATCATCTTTTGGGTCCATACTCAATAATGGGATTGCTGGATTCAATGGTATTTCTGGTTCTAGATCCTTGAGTAATCACCACACTGTCTTCCACAATGGTTGAACTAATTTATACTCCCACCAACAGTGTAAAAGCATTCCTATTTCTCCATATCCTCTCTAGTGTCTGTTGTTTCCTGACTTTAATGATTGCCATTCTAACTGGCATGAGATAGTATCTCACTGTGGTTTTGATTTGCATTTCTCTAATGACTAGTGATGATGAGTTATTTTTATGTTTGTTGGGTGCATAAATGTCTTCTTTTGCAAAGTATCTGTTCATTTCTATGTTGAATAGGAGTGGTGAGAGACGGCATGCTTGTCTTGTGCCAGTTTTCAAAGGGAATGGTTCTGGCTTTTGCCCATTCAGTATAATATTTTCTGTGGGTTTGTCATAAATAGCTCTTATTATTTTGAGATATGCTCCATCAATACCTAGTTTATTGAGTGTTTTTTTTTTAGCATAAAAGTGTGCTGAATTTTATCAAAGGCCTTTCCTGGATCTATTGAGATAATCATGTGGTTTTTGTCATTAGTTCTGTTTATGTGATGAATTACGTTTATTGATTTGCATATGTTTAACCAGCCTTGCATCCCGGGGATGAAGCCAACTTGATCATGGTGAATAAGCTTTTTAATGTGCTGCTGGATTCACTTTGCCAATATTTTATTGAGGACTTCTGCATCAATGTTCACCAGGGATATTGACCTGAAATTGTTTTTTTGTTGTTGTTTCTCTGCCAGCTTTTGATATCAGGATGATGCTGGCTTCATAAATTAAGGGAGGGAGGAGTCCTTCTTTTTCTGTTGTTTGGAATAGTTTCAGAAAGAATGGTACCAGTTCCTCTTTGTGCCTCTCATAGAATTTGGCTGTGAATCCATCTGGTCCTGGGCTTTCTTTATTTTGGTTTGTAGACTATTAATTTCTGTCTCTATTTTAGAACTTGTTATTAGTCTATTCAGGGATTTGAATTCTTCCTGGTTTAGTGTTGGGAAGGTATATGTGTCCAGGAATTTATCAATTTCTTTTAGATTTTTTAGTTTATTTGCATAGAGGTGTGGTGTTTCAACAGTATTCTCTGATGGGATAAGTGGTGATATCCCCTTTATCATCTTTTATTGTGTCTATTTGATTCTTCTCTCTTTTCTTCTTTATTAGTCTGGCTAGCAGTCTATCTATTTTGTTAGTCCTTTCATAAAAACCAGCTCCTAGATTCATTGATTTTTTTTACAGGGTCTTTTGTGTCACTGTCTCCTTCAGTTCCACTCTGATCTTAAGCATTTCTTGTCTTCTGTTAGCTTTAAAATTTGTTTGCTCTTGCTTCTCTAGTTCTTTTAATTGCAATGTTAGAGTATCTATTTTAGATCTTTCCCACTTTCTTCTGTGGGCATTTAGTGCTATAAATTTCCCTCTAAATACTGCTTTCTCTGTGTCCCAGGTATTCTAGTACGTTGTGTCTTTGTTCTCATTAGTTTCAAATAACTTATTTATTTCTGCCTTAATTTCATTATTTACTCAGTAGTCATTCAGGAGCAGGTTGTTCAGTTTCCATGTGGTTGTGCAGTTTTGAGTGAGTTTCTTAATATTGAGTTCTAATTTGATTGCACTGTGGTCCGAGAGACTGTTTGTTATGATTTCCATTCTTTCACATTTGCTGAGGAGTGTTTTACTTCCAATTTTGTGATCAATTTTTCAATAAGTTCTATGTGATGCGAGATGAATGTATATTCTGTGGACTTGGAGTGGAGAGTTCTGTAGACGTCTATGAGGTCTGCTTGATGCAGAGTTGAGTTCAAGTCCTGAATATCCATGTTAATTTTCTGTCTCATTGATCTGTGTAGTATTGACAGTGGGGTGTTAAAGTCTCCCACTATTATTGTATGGGAGTCTTGTTTCTTTATAGGTCGTTAAGAACTTGCTTTATGTATCTGTGTGCTCCTGTATTGGGTGCATATTTTAGGATAGTTAGTTTTTCTCATTGCATTGATCATTTACCATTATGTAATGCCCTTCTTTGTGTCTTTTGATCTTTGTTGGTTTAAAATCCATTTTATCAGAGACTAGGATTGCAATCTAGTCTTTTTTTTTTTTTTTTTTTTTTGTGTTATTTTTTTGGTCACCCTTTGTTTGGTAACTATTCCTTCATCCATTTATTTTGAGCCTGTGTGTGTCTTTGCACATGAGATGGGTCTCCTGAATACAGCACACCAATGGGTCTTGATTCTTTAGCCAGTTTGCCAATCTGTGCCTTTTAATGGGGGCATTTGGCCTGTTTACACTTAAGATTAATTTTATGTCTGACTATGATCTTGCTGTTATGATGCTAACTGGTTATTTTGCTCATTAGTTGATGCAGTTTCTTTACAGTATCGATGAACTTTAACATTTTGGTATGTTTTTGGAGTGGTTGGTACTGGTTTTTCCTTTCCATATTTAGTGCTTCCTTCAAGAGCTCTTGTAATGCAGGCCTGGTGGTGACAGAATCTCTCAGCATTTGCTTGTCTGCAAAGGATTTTATTTCTCTTTCACTTATGAAGCTTAGTTTGGCTGGATATGAAATTTTGGGTTGAAAATTCTTTTCTTTAAGAATGTTGAATATTGGTCTCCATTTTCTTCTGGCTTGTAGGATTTCTGCCAAGAGATCTGCTGTTATTCTGATGGGCTTCCCTTCGTGCATAACCTTATCTTTCTCTCTGGCTGCCCTTAACATTTTTTTTCTTCTTTTCAACCTTAGTGCATCTGATGATTATGTGTCTTGGGATTGCTCTTCTTGAGGAGCATCTTTGTGGTATTCTCTGTATTACCTGTATTTGAATATTGACCTGTCTTGCTAGGTTGAGATCATTCTCTTCGATAATATCCTGATGTGTGTTTTCCAACTTGGTTTGCTTCTCCCCATCACTTTCCGGTATACCAATCAAATATAAGTTTGGTCTTTTCACACAGTCCTATATTTCTTGTTGGCTTTTTCATTCCTTTTCACTATTTTTTTCTCTAATCTTGTCTTCATGCTTTATTTCATTAAGTTGATTTTCAATCTCTGATATCCTTTCTTCTGCTTGATCAATTTGGCTATTGATACTTGTGTATTCCTCATGAAGTTCTCATCCTCTGTTTTCCAGTTCCATCAAGTCATTTATCTTCTTCTCTAAACTGGTGATTCTAGTTAGCAATTCTTC
>CAUYQU010010919.1:0-60106 GCA_963574635.1 Cheracebus regulus | reverse complement strand
CGCTGGCAATCCGTGTGGCTCCTCTGCTGGGAATCTCCCAGTTTGTGGGCAACAAAAATTCATCTGAAATTGCAGCATCCACTCGCTCTCTGCACTTTCACTGGGAGCTACAATCCTGAGCTGCTGCTAATCGGCCATCTTGGACTCTCTCCTATTTCATTTTTATATATTTTTTACTAAAACATAAAAATACAATTGATTTTCGTATATTTACAATACATCCAGCAACTTTACTAAAGTCATTTGTTATTTCTAATAGCTCACTTTTGGATTCCTTTGGACTTTCTATGTATACAATCAGATCATCTGAAACAATTGCAGTTTTGTTTATTCTTTTCCAAATTTCCTACCTTTATTTATTTTTCTAATTGCATTTGCTGGGATCTTCAGTGCAAGGTCAAAATTAAATGGCTATACTGAATATGCTTTTCTTATTTCTGCTATTATAGTAAAATTTTCCAATATTTCATAATATGACGTTAACGCTAGTTTATTCATTTATTTATTGTAGATATCTTCAGATTAAAGAAGTTTTTTTCTATTCATAGTTTTCTGAGGTTGGTTTTTTTAAAAATTGTGAACAGACACTGAATTTTATCAGATGATTTTTCTGCATCAACTGACATATGATTCTCCTTCATTCTGTTAATATGGTTAATTACATTGATTGATTTTTTTTTATACTATTAAATCAAACTTGCATTCCTGGGATAAACCTCATTTGGTCACTATGTATACTTCCATGTACATATTCTCAGGACTTTTGTTTCTATTGGGGTTTTTGTATCTGTTTTGTTTCATGAGATATTTTGATCCATAAATTTTCTTTTTGGAAATGCCCTTATCAAGTTTTTGTATTACAGTTATTCAGACCTCATAAAATGTGCTGAGAAACGTTTTTACTTTTTCTGTTCTCTGGTAGAACATAATATTTATATTATTCCTTCTTTAAATGTACAACATCTCTAGGGTTGTTTTGTGGGAAGATTTTTCATCATAGAGTCAACTTCTTAAAGATAATAGATTCTTCCGATTTGCTATTCCTTCTTGTGTTAATTTTAATAACTTGGATTTTTCAAATAATTTGTATATTTCATTCAAATTTTATCCACAGATATTTGTATTGGCTTCCTATTATCTTTTCAAAGTCTATAAGATCTATAGATCCTCTTTTTCATTTCTCTTTTTGGTAGTTTGTGTTGTCCATCTTGTTTTTGATCAGACTTGCTATGGGTATATTAATTTTATTAATGTTTTCTAAGGATCAACTCTGGGCTTTATTGATTTTCTCTATTGAATCTCTGATTCCTCTTTCATTGGTTTCTATTATTTTAATTATTCCATTTTTTAAATTTGTCTTTTTCTAGCTTCTTAAATTGTTGACTTCATGACCTTTTTTCTTTTCTAAAATATACATATAAGGCTATATATTTCCTCTAACATTGCTTTAGCTGCATCCTGCAAATTTTGATGTTTTCATTACCATTCAGGTTAAAAATAATTTCTAATTCTCATCATAATTTCTTCTTTGGACCATGGGTTATTTAGAAATGTGTTTTTAATTTCCAAATATTTGGATATTTTCTGGTTGTCTCTCTCTTATATTTCTAATTCAATTCCATGGTGGTCAAAAGAGATGCTATATAATTTAAATTCTTAGATGCTTGTTGGCAATATTTTAAATTACTGATTCAGTCTCACTGCTTGTGATTGGTTTGTTCAAAATTGCTGTTTCTTGCTGATTCAAGCTAGGATGGTTGTATGCTTCTAAGAATTTATCCATTTCCTCTAGATTTTCTAGTTTGCTTGCATATGTGTTCATAGTAGTCTTGAATGGTCTCTTACACTTCTGTGGTGTCAGCTGTAATATCTCCATTTTCATTTCTAATAGAGCTTTACAACCTACTTGCAATTAGTATTCTTACCACTTTCTGAGTAACACAAGAACTTTACAACAGTTTGATTTCAGTTCCCTGTCCTACCCTTGGTGTTATTGTTGTCATATATCTTACCTTTGCAAATGTAATAAATTTCACAAGACATTATTGTTGCTTTAAACTGTTCATATTTATATCTACTTACCCACATAGCTACCCTTTCTGGTGTTCTTCATCTTGTTCATATAATTCTGTGCTCTCATTTGAGATAATTTTCATTTAGCCAAAGAACTCTACTTAGTATTTCTGTGGTGTAAGTCTGCTCACAATAGTTCTTTCAGCCTTGGAAGTTGAGTTTTCTGTTTGTTTCTGTTTGTCTGTAAAGATCTTAATCTCACCTTAATTTTTGAATTATTTCTTATCTAGTTTTTCTTTTAGCATTTTAAGATGTCATTCCATTCTTTTGGCTTTACAGTTTCTGTTGAGATGTGAACCGTCAGTTTTATCATTCTTTTGAATGTAGTATGTCGTTTTCCTGTGGTTGCTTTCTTCTTTGCCTTTAATGTCAGCAGTTGGACTACGATATATCTAAATGTAGTTTTTTTGTATTTGTTCTGCTTAGGGTTTCCAAAGCTTCTTGAATCTGCATTGATGATTTTAATAAGATTTGGAAAACTCTCTACCTTCATTTTTAAAAATATAGCTTTTGTCCTATTTCTTCTCTCCTTTTATTTCTAAACATCAATTCTGTGTGTATGTTAGGCCTTCTTGCCATGTTTCTCATATTCCTGTTAAGATTTTTATTCCACTTTTCTCTTGTTATGCTACAATTTAGATATCCTCTATTCATCTGTCTTCAGGGTCACTAAACCAGGTTTCTGCTGTATCCAGTGTGGGGCTAACCTCATTTGATATACTCTTTATTACAGATATTTTATTTTGCTCCAGAATTTCCAATGGATTCTTTTTTTTACAGATTCTAATTCTGTCACAGTAATCTGTCTTGATCCCATTTGTCCATCTTTTATTCTCTTTTCTTTAACATGTTAATTATAATTATTTTGAAGTTCTGGTTGGTTAACTCCAATATCTGGATCATCTGTGATCTGCTTCTAGTGACTGTTTTACCTCATGGTTATCCATTGTTTCCTGAGTATTTACTTATTTAGTAAATATTGTGAACATTGTGGATGTTACATCATAGAAGCTACAGATTACATTACCTTCCTTTGAAGAAAGCTATGTTTTCTTTTGAGAGTCAGCTAAATTACTGGTGAAATCATCTAGCTCTTACCAAGGTATTGTTTGGGCCTTGGTCAGGACCAGTCTAACCTAGTTTTACCCTTATTCCTAAGATGTGGTGTTTACTCTTAGAGCATAGATTTTCTGGGTGCTCAAATGAAAGCCCAAAGTATTCACTAAGGTCTCTCCTTTCTGACCGGGCATGAACCCCACCACCTCCCTCCAAGACTAGGAGACAACTTCTAAAAGTCTCTGCTCCCACTGGCTATTTTCTGATGGATTTTCCCAGTGTATCACACTATGCATACACAGCTTAGGAATCAGCTGAGAATCTGAGAGTAACTTTTAACAGAGCTTTTGAGACTCTTGCTGTTGCTGTCTCCTTTCTAGTATCCTGCCCCTCCCAAATCCTGGTCATCTTTACAGCCCCAACTCCAATCCCTGTTTTCTCTATCCAGCAAGGCGGCTGCTCTCTGTATGCATTTCCCTGTACTGCAGCAAGGAAAATGCCCTCAGAGAGAAAGCTGGGGTGAACAGGGGTTCAGCTGCCATATTTCCCTTCTTGCAAGTATTAAGCTCTGCTTTGATTGCTGTCCAATGCCTGAAAACAGTTGTGCAGTTTACATAGTTGTTTATGGCTAGAATTGAAAGTCCTCTTTCATATATTTTTTTTTTTTATCAACTTAGATGTCACTAGTGTGGACCCTGCCACAAATCCTACTTGGTTTTCCTCTGAGAAACTTTCTCTGACCATCCCTTCCTGTCACTATATAAGCTGCCCCCAAAGAATTCTGTGTTTCCCTTTTCATGGCATTTATCAAATTGGATAGTAATTGCCTGTATCATTATCCTTCTTCCTGAAGGCAGGGGTATAATTCCTGACATTTAATAGGTGCTCAAAGAACTTACTTTGACAGACTGAATTAAGGATATGAGCCTCTTTCAACCAGCCCAGACATAAGACGCATGACATCCATATTGTTTACCTGGTATGAAAGGTCAAAGGTTAAATTGAACTGACTTTTCCGAGATGGAATTTATTTTGACCAGTATTTGTTTACTAGGCATCTGTTAATGAATTTTACTAGACTCGGCAAAATATTGGTATGAGTAAAACGTGGTTTCACTCTTAAATAAGTCACAGACCAGTTAAGGAGGCAACATTAATACCCTTGAAATAATTTAAAACCATTGCAAGACAAAATATGACCTGGTATTAATTATATGCATCTTTGAGGCTACTTTCTCCACGAAGACTTTCTGAATCTTTCTCCTAGCCGAAAATGACCTTACCCTCCCCAAGCCTTTTCTCTGATGGCACATGTCACTTCCCACTTTGCATTGGGAGTCACAGAGGCCCAAGGTCCATCCCCCCTATTGGACACCAGCTGCATCTCCCTGCAGCCCAAGAGCAGTCAACACAGCATCTTCCTACAGTGGAAACCTGGCCAGACTCTGAAATGAGATATCGCTGTGCTGGGGTCTCTGGGAGGGCTCCAAAGAAGAGGGCATTTGAACATGGTCTTGGAGGTTGGGCATAGAAGAGCAGAAAGATATGATAGAACCAACTCCTGGCAGCTTTTCCTGATCTGAGTGCAGCCTGGAGCACCGTGGGAGAGAAAGGGTACCTCAGGTGGGCAGGGTCCCACCCATTGCATCCACTAGATCTGGGCATGTTACTGCCACAACTAAGCTGAGAGAAACAGAGTGGCCTTGGGGACCCCGAGAGCTAAGCCACCTCCAGAATGGACAGAAGCACACTGGGCCTTTCTAGAATCTCTGTCCCCACTTGTGTGGACCCCACCGCAAATCCTACTTGGTTTTCCCCTCCCTGCTTCCTCTTCTGGCCCCATCTTCCCTGTCATATGGGCAGTATTCCAAGAATTGGACTCAGACCTAGGACCCTATGGGTATTGATGCTGGAAAGGAGAGGTTGGTGCCAGTGTCATTTAGGAGACACTGGCTGACTATTAAGCATGACCCCAGGGGGATGTATTGATTCAGCTCCATGCCAGGGCATACCTCAAAGGAAGGACAGGAGCAATGTTTCAAAGTATGAAGCCTCTGCCACGTGGAGGAAGAAACTTGGGAGAACCTCTGCCAACCTTCCCGAACTTCTGTTTGCCCATGTGTAAAACAGGAATGGGTATACCTGTCCCAGGGAGATAGGCAAGCTCAAAGAATACTGAAAACATGATTGTATTTTGTAATCAGTAAAACAGTAAATGAGGATTGAGTCATTGCAGGCCACTGGTGACTCGATTGAGAGGC
Source organism: Cheracebus regulus (assembly GCA_963574635.1). Taxonomy (NCBI): domain Eukaryota; kingdom Metazoa; phylum Chordata; class Mammalia; order Primates; family Pitheciidae; genus Cheracebus; species Cheracebus regulus. The sequence continues at coordinate 54,716 of CAUYQU010010919.1, read as the reverse complement.
TCCCTCTGACCCAGGCTCTTCCTGCCTCTGTGGTGTGGACCTGACTTCCAACACTTCAGGCAGAGTTTGCATGCCTTGGTCTGCACTTCCTGGGCCTCTGGGGGAGGCCAGGAAGCTGCATGTTTGAAAGAGTTTCCCAGGGGACTCTAGCAGGGAGACTGTGACCCCTGAGATCACTGTCTCCACTGAACATGTAAGACAGAAAGATTCCATTGAGAAAGAACATCACTCCCCAGCCCTAGCCCCCAAATCCAGGTCCCAGCATTGCCACCAGGGAAGAACCTATCCCTGACTCCCACCTCAGGCACCAGTGAGATATGCCCTGTTTACCCTGCCGTGCGCCTCCTTGAACGTCAAGGGCCTGCAGTAAACAGCTGGAGGATGAGAGGAGAGACCTGGTGGGGCAGTCACTTTGTTTTCTTAACCTTTCTCCTTCTGCCCACCTCACTCCCAACTCAGAGCTCAAACTCGGCAAAGCTGACCATCCCCCAATGCTTCAGACATCTTGAACAGTTTTCCACAAGCCTTGCTTTTAGCAACAATAACAACACTCGCAGACACACAAAAAGGAAAGAGAAAACAAATTCCTCTTGGGCTGAGTGTGCTCTGCCCCTGCTTTTTAAGCCCTTGTGTATTTTCAAAGAAATTTAATCCACATGACTCTGTTGCATTTACATTGAAATTATGAATGCAGTGGGTTTGAAGACCATTTGCTATCCCAGCAGCTCTGAGTCAGGGTTTGCAGAAGTCCTCTCTGAGCCTTTGGTCCCCTGAAACAGGAAGCCTCCTGGTGCTGAGAAAAAACAGAGCTGGGCCTCACAAGGTTCCCATTTTTCTCTGAAGCTCTCGCCCCTGGAGAGAGGAGAAGCCTCAGCTCTCAGCAAGGCGGAACATTTCTCCTCCTCTCCTTGAGGGCGCTGGGGAGCAGAAGCCTGCCAGTCCCCATTGAGCTCCAAAAGGGGACCCTCTAGGAACGTGGCGGGCTCTAAGAACAAGAGACCATGGTGAACTCCCTGGGTCCAGGTATACAGACAGGAGCAACTTGTAGGGGAAGTAGGTTTGTCCCCATTTTACAGGCAAAGCAACTGAGACTCCAAATGATGACATAATTAGTAAATGTCAGAGGCAGAGGCAAGACTGGGGCCCAGATCTGTCTACTCCCTCTGCCTCAGGGCAGGGGCCTGGTGAGGCCCAAAGGGATGCAGAACAGAAGTGGACTCAGCCCCAGGGCTGCCATGCCCCTCCCCAGGCTCACTGCGGCCCCGTGAGAATAAGGCTGTGGTGTCCCCGGACCCAGCACTAAGCGTGTTTGCATAAGTGGGTTGGGGGGGATCAAGTGCTGCCCAGCCCAGAAGAGAAGGCATATGTTCACAGAACTCCAATCCCAGATGAATCCCAGGGGAGGGACACACAAAAGGAATCTCAGGTGTCTGTGGGGGGGAGAGTTCATTTCCAACATAGCAGGAGGCTGTGGGGGTGGAGGGAATTGAGAGTGGACTGTAAAGGAGGAGGCTTTCAGGTGGATAGGATTCCAATGTTCAGAGTAGACATGGGTGAGAAGAATATGGCAGAAGGAGGAGACAGCATGGGAAAGAGTACAGAGGCAGAAAAGAAGAAACCGCGTTTAGAGAAAGGACGCAGTCCCATGTGGCTGGAGGAGAAGGTACAAAATGCAGAGAAGTAAGGCCAAAAGCTGCGAGAGTGATGATCCTACCATGGAGGTTCCTAAATACCAGAGTGAAGGGACAGTACCTGGGAGGCAATAGGGAGCCATTGGAGGTTTTAGAGCAGGAGAGTGGCTCACCAGAGTTATAATTTCAGGTGATCAATGTGGCTACCATGTAGAGGATGGAATTGAGGGAGAAGACCCTGGAGGTGAAGAGTCAAGTGGGAAGGTTGTAGAAGTCTAGGTGAGCAAAGGGGACACCCAAGCTAAGGGGTAGGGGCTTGAAAAAGGGGCATGCTTTATGAGCATCAGTAGTTCATTCATTCATTCAATTAATACTTCTTGAGTACCTGTGATGGGTTCTAGACACTCAACGATGAATTGAATTGCAAGGTCCCTGCTCTGATGGAGTTTTTCTTCTAGAGGGGAAAAACATATGATTAGTTTGTCTATCATCTGTCAGATGGTTATCGATGCATTGGAAATGCATTAAGCAGGGTAAGTGGGCTTGGGAACAGTGGTTGAATTGAGCGCTGTTTATACAGGCTGTCTAGGAAGGCTGCTATGATGGGATGATAGTGATCCGAGACACGAGGGAAAGGGAGAATCTGAGAGAATCGTGGTTATCTGAGAAAAGCATATTCCAGGCAGAAGGAATGGCCAATGCAAAGGCCCTGAGGTAGGCACACGCTTGAGATGTTCAAGGAACAAGTGTGGCTGGAGTAGAGTGAGCTAGGGCAAGAGCAGGAGGAGGCAAGTCTGGAGATGCTGGAGGCTGCAGGGTGACTGAGGACATATCTTGCTGACTAGGAAGACTGTGGCGTCCTTTACACAAAAGCAAAATCCAGCAACAGGGTACAGGCTTTAGGAGTTCAGGGGAGCTGAGCTTTGGACCCACTGGTTTGAAGGATCCAAGGGCCATCCAGGGGCAGGGGAGGGTTGAGGCCCAGATGTGCATCAGGAGAGCTCCATTCAGCAGGGAGGAGGAAGCCAGGCTGGGGACGAACTGCAGAGTGCAGGACGTCCATAGGTATAAGCAGGGAGGAGGAGGAGAAGGCTGAGAGGGAAAGGTCAGAAGAGGTGCTGTGTCTGCAGGCGGAAGACGGGAGTATTCTTGTGAGGAAGACGAAGGTGGTTGCAGCATTGTGAGGACTTCCAGCTCTAGGAGGGAAAGCAGCAGCCAGGAGCAGCTGAAGGAGCCTGGCTGGGCAGCTCATAGCACTGGGCAGCCTCTACCAGGACTGAAGCCTGCAGATGGAAGGGAAAGTTCGTAATAGACATCAACACACACAGAAAATCTCGAGTCTTTGCAAGGATTTACTGTCATGTGTGTCACGTGTAAAGAGTCTGGAATGAACAATTCTCCAGCAATGATTCTCGAACCTTAGCGTGCATCCTGGGAAGGCTGGCTAGATGGGATTGCTGGGCCCCACCTGCAGAGTTTCTGATCCAGTAGGGCTGAGTGAGGCCTGAGAATCTGCTGTTCCTGAACTTCCCAGGTGGTGCTGGTGCTGCCAGTCTGGGAGCCACACTAAGAACCACAGACGGCGGTTGCCGTTCGCCTGTCTTAAGCTGATGGCAACAGGCGGAGGCAGAATCACCATGTGGATGCTTCCATGGGTGGGGCCGTGGAGAGCCCAGAGATAGCGGGGGCGGGGCTGGAGGCGGGTGGGGAGGACAGAGGCACTGTTTTTGAGGTGAGCTGCTCACACTGCATTCTTGTGATCCATCCAGAGGCCCCTTCCCTCTCTCCCTCTTGCCCCGTCCCTGTCTTCTGCTTTCCCATCTCCCTTTTCCTTCTCTTTCCTATTTCTATTTCCTGTTTTTGGGATTTTCACCTTACTTGCTCAACTTTTCTCCTCCTTCTCCTCCCTTTCCCCCTCATCCTCTCTGCCCCCATCCCTTCCCTTTGTTCCTTCCCCTCTTCACTCCTGGATACAGTGTCCAGGGACAGGTTTTGAGGAAAGGGCCTCCTGGGCCTGTTGGTTGAGCAGAAAGACGGCTCTTACACAAGTCTGCCCTTCTTTGGCAGTGACAGTGCAGGCCGCCAGGCCTGGGGCAGCCTCGGTTGTTGCTGTAGAAGCCTTTCTAAGGAACATGCTTTCCTCTTTTCCTGGCCTGGCCCCGCAGAACAGGCTCCCAGCACCACAGCGAATAAATGTTATCTGCTATTTTCTCTTGGAACAAATAGAATCTGGCATCATGACTCATTCTGGTTAAAGGATAAATCACTACAGAAGCAAAGCCCAGGATAGGATGAAACCGCCCAGTGCACGAGAGAGAGAGAGAGAGAGAGAGAGAGAGAGAGAGAGAGAGAGAGAGAGGAGAGGAAAAACTGCATTCATGGGGAAATGTTGGCCCAGGGCCCCAGGCCAAGCCACCCATTAGAGCCTGGCAGGCATACACAGACAAGAAGAAAATGAGCTGCAGAGGGCTGGGAGAGTGGAAATCCAGACACTCTCCTCACTGGCAGGAGCGGGGGCATCTCCAGGCCCTCAAAAGCACAAAGCAGCAGTGACAGTGACCAAGGAGAGCAGGCAGCCGCAGAACCGAGAGTGAAGTCCGGGGCAGCGTGGATTTAGGATGCAGCCTGCAAACAGCTCCCAAGCCTCCTTGCATCTCTCGGGTGATTTTTTTTCTCTTCTCTCCTTGCTCTTTCATTCTGTCTCTCTTCTTTTTTTTTAAATGTCAAACCGCACAAGAAAGTCCCAGAAATTGAAGAGATGTCAGTGAAGGTCCAGAAAACTTCTGATACACACACAAACTGGTCAACCAGAGATGGAGCTAATCTCAGCGCCGTCCTCTAAGGCCAGTCCTCAGGGCCATGGAACATCCTTAGTGCTGACCTTGGAAAGGCAGGGAGCCAGCCATCGCATGCTTTTAGGGGTAAGACACACAATCTCGGCAGTGGAAATATTGAAAAGAAAGTCTCCTGGTGACTAGCTTCCAAGAAAGAAAATAAATTTAACGTGGGCAGTTCAGGGAAGCCAGAGGGGTTTGCCAACCCAGCCTCTTTCCCACTGCCCCACCAGCCTCCCCTACAGCAGCCGGTGGGCTCCCCACAACTTTCCTTCCATTTCTGAAGCCAACACTCTTCATTCCGTGGTGCCAGCATCCTCCCAACGCCCAGTGCAGGAGAGGAAAGGAGAGATTTTTACATGAGGTGGAGAATAAACAAATGTTGAGTGGCTTTCTATAACAGGTTTAAATGTTCAAGGCTGGTACTGTTTTTAATTGCTCCTTGGCACCTTCTCTGCAATGATGATAATTGACACTAGAGGGAGCAAGATAGCCCTCTAGTGTCTTCTCTAGTCAATCACTGAGGCTTCCCATACATGTCGCTCAGGGTAGCATATGCTTCCATTCACTTAGGCTATAAAACGTGAAACACAGAATTTCTTATTGAAAACCACAAGGTGCAATGTGCATGTTTTGAGGTTATATACAATTAGAAAAACAAGTGAATTTCCCATAAATGCCTTTTTTCACTAATCTTAACTATAGTTAATCACTGTCTAACCTAACCCTGGTTTTCTGCAGGCTTGGATAAAATACCTCCTTCTAACTTTCCCTGACTCCTTCATGAGGAATCAAGGGCTCTTTGGGATTTCAAACTCTTTCAAGTCTCTTTTCTTTTCAGCACCTTCTCTTCCAAGCAGCCACAACAGTCAGACACACAGCCAATAGCAAGATGCTTATCAACCTGAGACCCTCTTGACAAGGTTTCTGTCATCTTCTGTTGAATTCCTACTTTTGCTCTTCAATCCTGGTTATCTGTGATAAGTCACCTTGAGACAATAATGTAGAGAGACGTGGAAAGAGAGTTGTAGAAAAAGCCAATCAACAAAATGGAAACTGGAATGGGAAAAGGAAAGAGGAAAGATGAGATAGAAAAGAAAATGCCAACAAGAGAGAAAAGAGGGAAGGGAGGCTGTGAGCCCCAAGGGTAGGGCTTGCCTTTATTCATCTTGGCCTCTTCAGTGTTGGCATAGGCCCACAGATGGTGAAGAAAGGGAGGGGGAGAATGATTCTAGAACTCTGGATATGACCCAAAGTAAATCTTGGGGAAGCCCAAAGTTGGATGCCCTTGTATTAAAGGGTCCGGGGACCATGGGCCCTGGATGGGAGATGTTGAGACTTTTTTTTCCTTGCAAAGGTTGGAAGGGCCCAGCTAAGGTGAACTCAGGCAGGAGATCAGGTGAGTGGTGGCTGGCCTGGCCCAACCCCGAGACGGCTCACCCTGTGACAGCAGCTCTTCTCTGCAATGTCTCTTCTGCCACTTCCCAACTGCTGAGTCAGTGATTTTTATAACCCAGGAGGAGGACATTTCCAAAAATATAATGACATACTTCACCCTCCAAGGAAGCTAGCTCACAGTCTTTTTGTTTCTTTATGGCTTCTTGAAATAAGAATTTTGTAAGAATGGCTATTAGTCACACACAGAGGGAGAGGAGGAAAATAAATCTGAGCTTTGAACCAGACAGAAAAGACTCCAAAAGAGTCCATGTAAACAGTGATCCCCTGGTGCAGCCCAAGGCTAGCTTCTGCGTCCTCTGATCTCCTGCACTCCATCCTCCTCCCAGAGGTGGGGAGAGGCCCAGGTAGGAGAGTGAGGCCAAAGAACTGCCCCTTAACCAGCTGGGTGACTGCCTCTCTGTGCTGTAGTTTCCTCAGCTTCAAAATTGGAATGTCACTGGGCACAGTGGCTCACACCTGTAATCCCAGCACTTTGGGAGGCCAAGATGGGCAGATCACCTGAGGTCAGAAGTTCGAGACCAGCCTGGCCAACATGGCAAAACCCCGTCTCTACTAACAATACAAAAATTAGCCAGCCATAGAGATGCATGCCTTTAATCCCAGCTACTCAGGAGGCTGAGGCAGGAGAATCACTTGAGCCCGGGAGGCAGAGGCTGCAGTGAGCTGAAATGATACCACTGCACTTCAGCCTGGGCGACAGAGTGAGACTCCATCTCAAAAAAAAAAAAAAAATGGAATGCTGTCTCTGCCTCAGGGTTGAGAAGATTAGGTCAAAATCAGAGACATCCCTAGCACAATGCCTGGTACATAATAAGCTCCCCCGAAAATATCCATTCACCCATCCATTTATTTGCTTATTCATATGAAGCACTTTGAAAGAAGAGGAACGCATGTCCCTGTGTTTGGTTCTTGGTTGGGCATACTGTCCTCTTTTCCCATATTAGCTGTTTTCCATCATCTGAAAGCCTCGTGTTCACCTGATAATATAATCCAGGGGTTCCTAAAGCTGGCCACAAAACAGAATCACCTGAGAAAGGTATTCTCAAAAAGAATCACCTGTGAAAGGTCAAAGAGATATCTCAGTCAAGTCCAAGAATTACCAAGACAAACCCTCTAGAGGTGGTGCCTGGCAATCTGTATTTCCCCAGGTGAGTCTAATACCCAGCCAGGTGCTGGAATCACTGAATTAATCCTCCCTAAGAAGTCTGTGAGTTCCCGTGGATCCACAGGTTAACTCTGTTCCAGGCTCACACTGAGAGTGGCCCTCGGTGCCTGAATCCAAAGTGGGAAGACCAATGGCAAGAAGTTAAGAACCCCAGAAAGCAGGTAGGGGCAATCTGACCGGGAACAGTGCTGGGCTTGTCATCCGTGTAGGCATCTAACCATCTGTCTGTATTTAGGGCCACTTTAAGTGGAGTTGTCTAGACAAGCGAGGCAAGAAGGGAGAGGACAGGGAACGTCAGAAGGAGGAACAGGGATGAACCTGTCGCGGACAACTCTGCCACAGGCTCCATGAAGGCAGGGACTTGTCTGTCTCTCCGGATCCCACCTCAGGCCCAGCCTTGATCATGGAAGGCAGCTTAGAAATAATGCACCTGAGCGCTGGCACCATGTGGGACCCTCCCTGTAAGCCCCAGCCCTTTTTTTTTTGAGATGGGGTCTTGCTGTGTCACCAGGCTAGAGTGCAGTGGTGTGATCTCAGCTCACGTCTGCCTCCCAGGTTCAAGCAATTCCCCTGCCTCAGCCACACCCAACTTTTTTTTTTTTTTTTTTTGTATTTTAGTAGAAACAGGGTTTCACTATGTTGGTCAGGGTGGTCTCGATTTCCTGACCTCATGGTCCACCTGCCTCGGCCTCCCATACTGCTAAGATTACAGGCGTGAGCCACTGCCCCCCGCCAAGCCCCAGCCCTTCTTCACCTGAGTGCCACCTATTTATCATGCAAGCCTCTGATCAGGAGTTGCCCACTCCAGGAAGGCTTCCCAGACAGCAGAGCAAGAGCCCTTCCTCTGTGCCCCGCCACACCTAGACACCCCTCTTGGGGGATGTTCTCCACACTAAATTCATCAGGTGTAGGTTTCCCTGCTCTCACTGGGATGGGGTGAGACTGTGCTTCATTCATCTTTATGTTCACAGAACCCAGCACATAGCAAGTGCTCATTGAACCTGTCCAAGTCCCTCATTTTACAGATGAGGAAACTGAGGTTCAGAGATGGCAGGTGACTCATCGAGGGTCACTTAGCCCAACTGGGGATATATTAGAGCTAGCCGTGAACATGTCAACAGGCCCAAGAATGAGAAAAGAGTATCTGTCCTTTTACCTCCGGGCCATCTCCTTTCTCGACGTTACCCAAAGCCCTGTGGCTGGCGAGTACAGCTGGAAGAGTGAGGGTACCAGCTGTGCCTCAGCCTCTACCTGACCATGTGATTTGGGGCAAATCCTGACATTCTCCGGGCCTTGCTTTCTTCCCCAGTTCAATGGGAATATCTTCCTTGCTCAACCACCTGCCTGGCTGTGGTTTGCTGGAGATGGTAGGGTGTGTACACTTCACTGGCCACATTTAAAGAGGTACCATCCTATTTATGAGCCAAAGCAAGCACACTGGCCTAGATCAGAGAGCAGGGAATGCTTACGTACACCCCTGCCCTTCCTACCATGCAATAGCTGAGAAGCCATCAGACTCACACATACCAGAAATTAAAGCTGCACATTCTGCTGAGAAACATCTGCCCAAACTATTTCTATGCTTACATTTCATTTTTGGAGGAGACAGCTGCTACAGAATGGGGGAAAAAAAAAACAAAACAAAACCTCTGAGCATGACTTGGAAAAATAAGCAAGGTTTTGTCAGGCATTTTGCAAAGAGAAGGGGGAGGGTTACACTGCATGTCCAGCCTCTCTGGGGAACAGACCACAGCCCCGTCCTTCCTGAGAGTGCTGGGGTCAAGGGCTTACCAAGGCTGGTGGTCCACCTGCAGACAGGACCCGAGAGAGCTCGGCCCAGCTCTGCTCCGAGATAGACCCCAAGAAGCAAAGTCAAGACTCAGCTTGTGTTTGCAAAATGAGCAGCCTCCTCCATCTGTCCGTCCGTGTATTCACTCAACACAGTTTTTGAGCTCTGTGTTCAAGGTATCTGACCAGCACTGGGGGGAGATTTGAGGATGGATCGGGGTCTTCCTCTGCCCCTCTCTGCTATCTACAGGCAAATTATCTAGAGGAGGAAAAAGAAACAGACAATAAAGCTATAGACAGAGCAGCACAGGAATTGAAAGAGCTTTCAGCTAAGAGATCAAGGAAGGCTTCCTGGAGGAAGACACACTAAAGGGCGGATGGACTGGGGACAGACAGAGAGTCTGGGGTGAGGAGACTGCTCATGCAGAGGTAAGAAGGAGAGAGTGCAGGCAATGTTGAGAAACAGATGGATGAGCAGCCACATGTGGCTGGCATTGGGGTGTGAGATGGGGCCGGGTATTGAGAGATTAATGCTCAAATGTCAGACACTCTAAATGGCACAAACTGGCTACTTGTATTCTGCATAGTCAGTGGCCAAGGTTCTCATTTTCCCTCCAAATAGGTTGAGAACTTCCTTTGCAGTCATTTTGCCTCACTCGTCCCTCTTCTAAGAACTTCTGCAACTTAGGAAAAAAGCACTGTTTGGATGTCAGCTAAGGTGAGCCTAAACGTTGCCAAGTGCAAACCAAGAGCCAAATGTCAGTTACAAAGACAGTGTTTGGGATGATGCTTGTCAACAGGCGTGTGCCCAAGCTGAGAGGGGCCGCCTCCGTGTCCAGCTTCAGGATAACATGTGGGCTTCGTATCTACTGACTTCGTGGCTACACATAGCTACTCAGGCATAGAGGCCTTTCATTTATCAGTATGGATAAAAGGTATGCAATAGAATTTTTTTTTTAATTTTTTCTTTTAGGAACAAGGTCTCTGTCACTCAGGCTGCAGTGCAGTGGCACAATTGTAGCTCACTGCAGCCTTGACCTCCTGGACTCAAGCGACCCTCCTGCCTTAGCCTCTTGAGTACCTGGAAATACAGGCACATGCCACCATACCTGGGTAATTTTTTATTTTTTAGAGATAGAGTCTTGCTATGTTGCCCAGGCTGGTCTTGAACTCCTCGTCTCCATTGCTGCTCCTGCCTCAGCTTCCCTAGTAGCTGGGATTATAGACACGTGCCACCATGCCCAGCTTCAAGAAAAATTATTCAAAGCACCTAAACATTGATCAATAGAAAGAGGGATGAAACTATTTAAGTATCCTTGAACAGGATAATGGTTAAAAAGTATCACACTGTCCAACCACTATAAAGAATGAGGCAGAACTATGTTATCTGTCTGTACCAGGCCCACCCCTAGCATCTGAGAGGCCTGAGGCAAGAAAGCAAATGGAGGCTCTGGCCCATGGCATGCCATCGTTTCTTCTCACCTACGGATCTCTCTCAGGAACTGGGCGGCATCACACATGTAGACACTCCAGCCTGCACACTCAAGCTCTCTCTACAGCCCTGCAGATGGCCACTGCTTGGCTACTACCATCAGAAGTATGCTCCTCTATCAGAAAGACAGGTCTAGAGGAGAGGCCTGCACAGGCCCTGGAATCAGGCCCAGGCTATTTGGGCAGGAGATTCCAGCATCCCAGCCACCCAGCGTAGGAAGACAGGGGCTCTAGGTGTCCTGTCCCCTTGACCCCCAGGACTCCTCACCCCATAGGAAGGGGTAGAGCTAGAGAAGGGTTGGAGCGGGACCAAGAGCCGGGGCCCTTGTCACATAGTCTAAGAGGGGCATTGATATTAACACAGACATATGTCCATACACAAGATAATTACATGGAAAAAGCGTGTACAGAACCACGTATGTAGAATGATTCCAGTTTTCAAATTCTGGATTGTCCTCTAGATCGTCTGCACACCCCTGCTGCTAGAATAGTTTTCTGTAGAGGGCTAGATTGAGAAGGGGAGGGAGACAGCTTTCAAGTTTTCCTTTGAGTCGGGTGCAGTGGCTCACACTGGTAATCCCAGCACTTTGGGAGGTCGAGGCGGGTGGATCACCTCAGGTCAGGAGTTTGAGAGCAGTCTGGCCAACATGGTGAAACCCCATGTCTACTAAAAATACAAAAATTAGCTGGGCGTGGTGGTAGGCACCTGTAATCCCAGCTACTTGGGAGGCTGAGGCAGGAGAATTGCTTGAACCCGGGAGGCAGAAGTTGCAGATCGCACCACTGCACTCCGGCCTAGGCAACAGAGCGAGACTCTGTCTCAAAAAACAACGTAACAAAAGTTTTACTTTGCACAGCTGTGCAACATGAACACCAGATAACAAATGTGTATTATCTTTAATTTTAAAAAATTATATCTTTTAAATAAGTTAATGCTTTTTTGAACTAACTAAAGTATTATTTATTACATAATTTCTAAGACCAAAAAAAAAACAAATTTTTCAAAATTAAATAGATAAAATCAATCTAGGTGAGCTAGATGGTCAGAGATGGCTGTGGTCATGCAGTGAAAGTTCCCAGGGTAGAAGTGCAGCCTCACTTGGCCAGAGGGCCTCCTGCCTGCTTCTTTAGCAGAGCCTTTGAAGTCTTCCCTGTACACCCCAGAGGATCTGAAGATTCCTGGGTCATGTCCCAGACTGGCTGAGTCAGAACCTTCTGGAGGTGGGGTTCAGGAACCTGCATTTGTACCTCCCGTGGTGATCCTGATGACCAGCAAGGGTGGAAACCACTGCCCCTCAAAACCCTGAAGGGTGAGCAGCCCAGGTATATTCAGTCCCTTTGGGTAGATGAAAACACGGAGGCCCAAAGCAGTTAATGACTTTGTCTTCTTCAGCCCCAGTTTGCTCTACATGCCCAGCTGGGTCGACCCGGGTTGGAACACAGAAGCAAGCAGCTGGCAGCCAGTGGTCCCAAGCTGCTGCCTACTGGGTCACAGGCATCCCGCTAAGCCAGGTGATTCGCCAATTCATGCAAAAGCTATATTTCAGGATCCACTCTGTGCCAGCCGCTGTTCTGGGTGCTGGGGTATTTGTGGCTGCAACCTTGACCAGCAAGGTCCTAGCTCCCTTGCAGCTTAAATCCTACAGGGAAATAAGGACAATGAGAAGTTATGTGAAGAAGCCAACATCAGACACTGCAAAGTACTTGAGGAATGCAAGGCAGGTTGGCGAGACAGGGAGTGACAGACAGGTCTTCAGGAAAGGCCACTTGGGGGAGCTGGCCTTGGAGATGAGCCCTAAATGATGGCTGAGAGGACCCGGCTATGCACAGGGCTTATAACAGCCCAGGTAAAAAGTGGAAACAGAGAGGACAAGAATGAGGTGTTGCAGAGCCTCAGAAGGCGTAGTGAAGAGGGTGGATTTTGTTGGCATGGATCTGGGGCTTTGAGCCATGCCTCTGTTTCCCCCATATAAACATTCCTCATGCTTCTCAAACTTAAGCATGCGTCAGTGTCTCCTAGAGGGCTTGTGAAAACACAGGCACTAGGCCCGCCCCCAGTTTCAGGTTCGGTCATGGTCTGGGGTAGGATCCCGGGAGAATTCTCTTTCTCAAGACAGAGTCAATCATTTTGTTCTGTTCTGCCCTTCCACTGATTGGATGAGGCCCACCCACATCAGGAATGGGCCATTTGCTTTCCTCAGCCTACAGATCTAAGTGTTAAACTCATGCAAAAAACACCCTCACAGAAATACCCAGAATGATGTTTGGCCAAATATCTGGGCACCTCGTGGCCCAGTCAAGTTGACACATAAAATTAATCATCATGTGTATGTACCTGTTTAAAATGCACACAAAGGCTTCCCGTGCCTGATAGAGCTTTACGCAGGGAGAGTAAGGGATGTGCAGACAGAGGCCCTCATTTTCCCAGCCCCCATGAGGCCAGCCTCACCAGATGTTTGAGCCAAGGTGAACTACAAGCCCCAGCAGTTAGCCCAGGAAGATCTGCAGGTGCCGACTTCTCCCCTCGGGCAGGTCCCAAGCCAGACATTCCCTCCACACCCAACCCCCAGCCAGGGCAGCCCCGGGGCCCCCACTGGGCAGGCATTTGGACTTGCTGCGCTCAGCACTTCCCCAGCCCCATCTTGAACCCATTAGCCAGCAAACTCACCCGGGCTGGAGGAGATTCTATTTTCCATGGAGAGAGAGGGAGAGAAAGGCCTCCTCACTACAGGAATAATCTCTCCTTTGTTCCCCCAAGCTCTCAGCTCCTCCAGTGAAACCCCTCCCTGATGCCCCTATCTGATTTCAGAAAAGGCAAACGAAACCAGGAGAAAAAAAGAGACAAAGGGCCCGTGTGGATTTGAGGGGGCGGGGACTGTGCTGAGAGAAAGGAACAGGTGAAGAGGAGAGAGGCCCCTGTGGGGACAGGCCCCACTGGCCCTAGAGAGGGCAGGTCTCACCCCACTCTGGGTACTGGGCCTTCTGGTTCTTCCCAGTTGGAAAAAGAACATGGGACGTGCATGGAGTCCTGGCTGTGAAACTGACCAGTGTCTCCCTGCAGACTCGTCACACCTGCATTCTGAGCCTCAGACCCAAACTGCTCTGCCAGCCTCAAAGCTGTCCTGGAGATCAAAACCAAGTGCAGTTAAATTGCACTGAAAGTGATTCATTCAAATGAAAAGGATAACCAATGATCATTGGATTTTCCAGGATGTGAGGTCAAGGCCTTTCAGAGGGAGGCCATGAGGCCCTCAGGGAGGGGACTGAACCCACGCTCTTCCCTTCCTGGGCAGCCCATGCCAGCTTCTGGTCTCAGGACCTCCTCCACAGGCAGGCCCATCTTTGGAGGCTCCTTCTTCCTTCCCCTGGCATCCAGTGAACTCATTTCATGCCCTTGGGCTCATTTCTTCTGCTGGGGAGCTGAGCTGCTCCCGCCTGCCTCAGCACACACAGCTTGTAAAAGGCTGACTGGGCCTGGAGCCCCGGCCCTTGCCTCTCAGCTTTCTGCCCTCCACGGTTTGGGGGAAGTGCTGCCCCAGAAACCAGGACACTATGCACTGTCCAGCTCTGCCACTGCCTGCTCTGAGGCCTCAGATGCAGCACTTCTCACCCTGGCCTTGGATGCCACATCTGAGGCCGGCCCAAGGAACCTGCATGTTTCCTCCCAGTTCTGATGATCTCAAGGCCTGTTACCAGGTAACCAGAAACATCTGGCATGCAGGGTTCCCTAAGCAGCTGTTGTAAGTGGCATGCACATAGGACAAAAGGGTTTCTGTTCCCACAAGGCTGGGCCAGGGGAGAGTTTCATGCATTCAGTTAAACAAGAGAGAAATAACATACATGCTGCTGGCATTTGCATCCACCACTTGCTCAGTAAGTCCAGGCCCCAGGAGGAGCTTGCACTAGGGGATACGAATCTGCTCCTCCCTCGTCGGTCTTGGTTGCCATGTTTCTCTTATAGCATGATAACATATGGAATTTCTAAGAGCGGTTTTAACCACGTGCACTTTCTTGCCTTGTACACTCTAAACATTAGTTATAAGTACCTAAAAACTCACAGACTTATTAAGTCGTAAAAGGTAGTCATTGCTCATATGTCTGAAAAGCCCAGTGGTAGTTAGGCTTCAGGTACAGTTTGATCCAGGGGTTCACAGCATCAGCAGGACTTCAGCTCCTTCTCTTCACGTCTCTCTCAGCTCTCCCCCTGTCAGTGCATCAGCTCATACCCCTCATCATCACAAGGTGACTGCCAACAGTTTCAGGCCTTGCCTTCACTCACTGTGGCATCCAGAGAAAAGAGATCACTCTGATCCCTGCATCCCAAGCACAAGTCTTGAGATTCACTTTGATCGGGGAGATTTCAGTCTTTGCCAAATGATTAAATTTGGCAGCATCCCTCAGGCCTGAGGCAAAGCCAAAAGCCCCCACACTTGCACCTGCTGCAGACCATCATATAAAAGCTTATGTCAGTCTCTGGGCACCTCTTTGCCGAGTGCCTTCAGACACAAACTTCTCTGTTAGCCTTAAAGCTGTCTTGGAGATCAAAATCAAGTGCAATTAAATTGCATTGAAAGTGATTCATTCAAATGAAAAAGATAACCAATGATCATTGAATTTTCCAGGACGTGAGGTTGAAGCCTTGCAGAGGGAGGCTGTGAGGTCTGTGAGGGAAGGGATTGAACCCACGTTCTTCCCTTCAGACACAAACCGCTCTGCCAGCCTCAAAGCAGACCCTATGTTGGTGCCGCAGGGCAGACCAGGACATCTCGGAACTCAAGGAATCATGAAACTACAAGACTGGCCACACCAGGCAGCAGGGCTTACATGGTAGTTTATGTGAGAAAGCCCATGGTAATCACCAAGGTCTTCCTGGAGTAGGTGGGAATTTATGCTGGATTCTAAAGGGATGGTCTCCAGAGTGCGGTACACACACCACAGGGACTGTGCTAGACTGTATCCTGGGGTACAGAAATAAAATAATTTTAATTCTATTTAGGTTTATATTTTATCTGGAAAAAATAGAATTAACATTTAATATACAGTTTATTAAAATTAGACAGTTTATGCTGATATAATTTACATATACACTTACACATAATTGGGGGTATGGGTCATCTTTTTTCTGACAGGAGATTGACTTTTAAAAGTTTAGAGACCAAAACTGCTTGGAAGAATGGAGCTGAGGATAAGCAGAATTCAGGATGAGTCCCCAAAGGGCCTTGATGGAGAGGGTGTGAGGTAGCGTCAGGTGGGAAGGCGCTGGAGCCAGGGGCCCTTTCTCTGAGCCTGGGTCCTTCAGGGACCCAAGGAGCCCAGCACAGGGCAGGGCCATCTATGTCCAGCCTTCTACAGTGGCAATCTCCACAGAGACCATCCTCTCTTGGCAAGGCCTTTCTTAGAGGGTGGTCACCAGGGAAAGGGTCCTACAGGGCTGTGGCTGGAATGTCTGCTACCCATTCTCCCATCTGCCAAAGCCTGGCTCCCTGCGCCTCGGCAGGAAGAATGCTGGGAGCCCGCAGCCAGTGATTCACAGCACACAGCCCATGGAAAGGGCCAGATGCTCGCCACGACCTTTGGGGTTTGCTGTGCCGTCTGGTGCCCATGCCAGGAGGTATAGGGTATCCTGCCCCCGAGAGGAGCAGCAGGCCCTGAGGCCACAGGGGCTGACAGGGGCTGCCAGACCCCAGGCAATTTGTCTGGGCTCAGTGGTGACGTGAACATTTTCCCTGCGCTTCAGCAGTTATCCCCTCAAACTGAGACTGAATCATGTCCTCAAAACCTCAAGCCCAACAGGCACACGTAATGCCCAGACTCAAGAATACAGAGAAGGGCTGACCCAGGCCCTCCCTTCATGGCAAAGAAACATTTGGGGCAATGCAGAGAAAGCTGTCCCAGAACTCCCAGCCCGGCCCTGCCACCAACGAGCTGTGGGGTCTGGGTCAGCTCCCCTTTTGGGGCCTCTGTTTCTGCACCTGTGTTATGGGGACAGTAAGCCCTGCCCACCTACCTCATGAAGTACCATGGTCTCCCAGAGAAATAAGGTCTCAGAGAGTGGAGATGGGACCCAGCGAGTGGCCCTTGTTCTTTGGAAAGGACAAAGCACGTCTCATTGCAAATTTGAGGTTGCAGTGACTTAGTGAATGTACTGCCAGATTGTCCCATCTCAGCCACTGCCAGGACACATGACTTCCGGGAAGCCACCAGTCTTTGGGCATAGCTTGCCTAGATGTTATGGCCCCTTCTGTTTCTCAGTGCTTTTTTTTTTAATATATATTTTATTGAGTTTTAGGTTTTGGGGTACATGTGAAGAACATGCAGGATTGTTGCATAGGTACATACATGGCTATGTGGTTTGCTGCCTTCCTCCCCATCACCAACATCTAGCATTTATCCCCGTGTTATCCCTCCCCAACTCCCCACCCCTCGCTGTCCCTCCCCTAGTTCCCTCCAACAGATCCCAGTGTGTGATGCTCCCCTCCCTGTGTCCATGTGTTCTCATTGTTCAACACCTGCCTATGAGTGGGAACATGCGGTGTTTGATTTTCTGTTCTTGTGTCAGTTTGCTGAAAATGATGGTTTCCAGGTTCATCCATGTCCCTACAAAGGACACTAACTCACCGTTCTTTATGGCTGCATAGTATTCCATGGTGTATATGTGCCACATTTTCCCCGCCCAGTCTATCAACGATGGGCATTTGGGTTGGTTCCAAGCCTTTGCTATTGTAAACAGTGCTGCAATGAACATTTGTGTGCATGTGTCCTTATAATAGAACAATTTATAGTTCTTTCGGTATATACCCAGTAATGGGATTGCTGGGTCAAATGGAATTTCCGTTTCTAAGTCCTTGAGGAATCGCCACACTGTCTTCCACAATGGTTGAACTAGTCTACACTCCCACCAACAGTGTAAAAGTGTTCCTATTTCTCCACATCCTCTCCAGCATCTGTTGTCTCCAGATTTTTTAATGGTCGCCATTCTAACTGGTGTAAGATGGTATCTCAATGTGGTTTTGATTTGCATTTCTCTAATGACCAGTGATGATGAGCATTTTTTCATGTTTGTTGGCCTCATGTATGTCTTCTTTTGAAAAGTGTCTGTTCATAGCCTTCTCCCACTTTTGGATGGGTTTGTTTTTTTCTTGTAAATCTGTTTTAGTTCTTTGTAGATTCTGGATATTAGCCCTTTGGCAGATGGGTAGATTACAAAGATTTTTTTCCCATTCTGTTGGTTGCTGATTCACTCTAATGATTGTTTCTTTTGCTGTGCAGAAGCTCTGGAGTTTAATTAAGTCCCATTTGTCTATTTTGGCTTTTGTTGCCAATGCTTTTGGTGTTTTAGTCATGAGGTCCTTGCCTATGCCTAGGTCCTGAATGGTTTTGCCTAGATTTTCTTCTAGGGTTTTTATGGTGTTAGGTCTTATGTTTAAGTCTTTCATCCATCTGGAATTAACTTTAGTGTAAGTTGTCAGGAAGAGGTCCAGTTTCTGCTTTCTGCACATGGCTAGCCAGTTTTCCCAACACCATTTATTAAACAGGAAATCCTTTCCCCATTGTTTGTTTTTGTCAGGTTGGTCAAAGATCAGATGTGTGGCTGCCTCCAAGGCCTCTGTTTTGTACCATTGGTCTATATCTCTGTTTTGGTACCAATACCATGCTGTTTGGATTACTATAGCCTTGTAGTACAGTTTGAAGTCAGGTAGTGTGATGCCTCCAGCTTTCTTCTTTTTGCTTAGAATTGACTTGGCTATGTGGGCTCTCTTTTGGTTCCATATGAAGTTTAAGGTGGTTTTTTCCAGTTCTGTGAAGAAGGTCATTGGTAGCTTGATTGGGATAGCATTGAATCTATAAATTACTTTGGGCAGTATGGCCATTTTCACGATATTGATTCTTCCTAACCATGAGCATGGAATGTTTTTCCATCTGTTTGTGTCCTCTCTTATTTCCTTGAGCAGTGTTTTGTAGTTCTCCTTGAAGAGGTCTTTTACATTTTTTGTTAGTTGTATTCCTAGGTATTTTATTATCTTTGTAGCAATTGTGAATGGGAGTTCATTCTTTATTTGGCTCTCTTTAAGTCTGTTATTGGTGTATAGGAATGACTGTGATTTTTGCACATTGATTTTCTACCCTGAGACTTGCTGAAGTTCCTTATCAGTTTAAGGAAATTTTGGGCTGAGACGATGGGGTCCTCTAAATATAGAATCATGTCATCTGCAAATAGAGACAATTTGACTTCCTCCTTTCCTAATGGAATGCCCTTTATTTCTTTTTCTTGCTTGATTGCTCTGGCTAGAACTTCCAATACTATATTGAATAGGAGTGGTGAGAGAGGGCATCCTTGTCTAGTGCCTGATTTCAAAGGGAATGCTTCCAGTTTTTGCCTGTTCAGTATGATATTGGCTGTAGGTTTGCCATATATGGTCAATACCTAGTTTATTGAGAATTTTTAGCATGAAGGGCTGTTGAATTTTGTCAAAGGCCTTCTCTGTATCTATTGAGATAATCATGTGGTTTTTGTCTTTGGTTCCATTTATGAGATGGATTACATTTATGGATTGGCGTATATTGAACCAGTCTTGCATCCTGGGGATGAAGCCTACGTGGTCATGATGGATAAGCTTCTTGATGTGCTGTTGCAATCTGTTTGCCCGTATTTCATTGAAGATTTTCGTGTTGATGTTCATCGTGGATATTGGCCTGAAGTTTTCTTATTTAGTTAAGTCTCTGCCTGGTTTTGGTATCAGGATGATGTTGGTCTTATAAAATGAGTTAGGGAGGAGTCCCTCCTTTAGTATTGTTTGATACAGTTTCAGGAGGAATGGAACCAGCTCGTCTTTGTACATCTGGTAGAATTTGGCTATGAACCCATCTGGACCTAGACTTTTTTTGGTTGGTAGGCTATTGATTGCTGCCTCTACTTCGGCTCTTGTTATTGGTCTATTCAGGGTTTCAACTTCCTCCTGGTTTAGTCTTGGTAGAGTACAAGTGTCTAGGAATTTATCTATTTCCTCCTGGTTTGCTGGTTTATGTGCATAGAGCTCTTTGTAGTAATCTCTGATGGGAGTTTGTATTTCTGTGGAATCATTCGTGATATCCCCTTTATCATTTTTTATTGCAGCTATTTGATTCTTCTCCCTTTTCTTTTTTATTAATCTTCTTAGCTGTCTATTTTGTTGATCTTTTCAAAAAACCAGCTCCTGGATTTATTGATTTTTTTGAAGGGTTTTTTTTGTCTCTATCTCCTTCTCAGCTCTGATCTTAGTTATTTCTTGTCTTCTGCTAGCTTTTGAGTTTTTTTTATCTTCCTCCTCTAGCTCTTTCAATTTTGATGATAGGGTGTCAATTTTAGATCCTGCCTTGTTTCTCATGTGGGCATTTATTGCTATAAATTTCCCTCTCAACACTGCTTTAAAGGTGTCCCAGAGATTCTTGTAAATTGTGTCTTCATTGAGATTGGTTTCGAAGAATGTCTTTATTTCTGCCTTCATTTTGTTGTTTATCCAGTCGACACTCAGAAGCAAGTTGTTCAGTTTCCAAGTTGTTGTGCGGGTTTGAGTGTGTTTCTTAATCCTGAGTTCTAGTCTGATTGTGCTATATCTGATAGACTGTTTGTTACGATTTTCATTCTTGTGCATTTGCTGAGGAGTGATTTGCTTCCAATGATGTGGTCAATTTTAGAGTAAGTGCAATGTGGTGCTGAGAAAAACGTATATTCTGTGGATCTGGGGTGGAGTGTTCTGTATATGTTTATTACATCTGCTTGGTCCAGCTCTGCATTCAAGTCCTGGATATGCTTCTTACTTTTCTTTCTCATTGATCTGTCTAATATTGACAATGGAGTGTTGAAGTCTCCCACTATTATTGTGTGGGAGTCTCAATCTCGTTTTAGGTCGTTAAGAACTTGCTTTATGTATCTGAGTGCTCCTGGGTTGGTTGCATATATATTTAGAATAGTTAGCTCTTCTTGTTGAGTTGATCCTTTTACCATTATGTAGTGTCCTTCTTTGTCTCTTTTGATCTTTGTTGGTTCGAAGTCCATTTTATCAGAAACTAGGATTGCAACCCCTGCTTTTTTTTGTTCTCCATTTGCTTAGTAAATCTTCTTCTATCCCTTTATTTTGAGTCTATGTGTGTCTTTGTATGTGTGATGGATTTCCTGTATACAGCAAACCGATGGGTTTTGACTTTTTATCAAGTTTGCCAGTCTGTGTCTTTTGACTGGTGCATTTAGGCCGTTTACATTCAGTGTTACTATTGTTATGTGTGAATTTGATCCTGCCATTTTGTTACTGGCTGGTTTTCTTTCCCATTAGTTGACTCATGTTCTTCATTGCATTTTTGGTCTTTGCCAACTGGTTTGCTTTTGCAGTGACTGGTACTTGTTCCTTTCCATGCTTAGTGTTTCTTTCAGGAGCTCTTGTAGGGCAGGTCTGGTGGTGACAGAATCTCTCAGTAATTGCTTGTCAGTAAAGGATTTTATTTTTCCTTCATTTACAAAGCTTAATTTGGCTGAATATAAGATTCTGGGTTGAAAGTTCTTTTCTTTCAGGATGTTGAATATTGGCCCCCACTCTCTTCTGGTTTGTAGGATTTCTTCAGAGAGATCTTCTGTGAGTCTGGTTGGCTTCCCTCTGTGGGTAACCTGACCTTTCTCTCTGGCTGCCTTTAGCATTTTTTCCTTCACTGCAACCCTGGTGAACCTGACGATTATGTGCCTTGGAGTTGCTCTTCTTGAGTAATATCTTTGTGGAGTTCTCTGTATTTCTTGAATCTCAAATTTGGACTGCCTTGCTAGGCTTGGGAAGTTCTCCTGGATAATATCCTGGAGCATGTTTTCCAGCTAGGATTCATTCTCCCCATCATATTCAGGTACACCCATCAAGCGTAGGTTAGGTCTTTTCACATAATCCCATATTTCTTGGAGGCTTTGTTCATTTCTTTTCACTCTTTTTTTCTCTTGTCTTGCCTTCTCTTTTTATTTAATTGAGTTGATCTTCAATCTCTGATATCCTTTCCTCTGCTTGATTGATTCAGCTATTAAAACTTGTGTTTGCTTCACGTAGTTCTCCTGCTGTGTTTTTCAACTCCATCAAGTCATTTATGTTCTTCTCTAAGCTGGTTATTCTAGTTAGCATTTCGTCTAACCTTTTTTCAAGGTTTTTGGTTTCTTTGCATTGAGTTAGAATGTGTTCCTTTAGCTCAGAAAAGTTTGTTATTACCACCTTCTGAAGCCTGTTTTTGTCAATTCATCACACTCCTTCTCAGTCATGATGTGATCCTGTGTTGTTGTGGAGTTGTGATCTGTTGAAGAAGAGGTGTTCTGGTCTTTGATGGTTTCATCTTTTTTGCGCTGGTTTTTCCCCATCTTTGTGGGTTTACCTGGCTGTGTTGTCAGGGACCTGCTTGATGAGGTCGGTTGTCTGCCTGTGGAGGCACTACTGGGTTTCTAGGGACTCCTTCAGTTTACTAGAGAAGTTTCCTGTGTCTTTTTGTTTATACTGGAAGATTAGCCCCGCCTCTTCCGCTGACCTGTAAGCCCTGCTGGGTTGTCAAGAACCCCCACCTTCCCATTGCTTGTAGGCTTCCTGTGTTTTTTGTGGAAAGATGTAGCCCAGTCCCACCCCTCTAATGGTGGGTTGTGCCCTTCCTCCACTGGGCTGGATCATTCAGGGTTCAGCTCAGACTGTGGCACTGGCTGCACAACCTGCTAGAGTCAAAGCTTCTGCCCTCTGGGATTTGTGGGGGAGGGTAGGGACCTACCCAGCAGCACCTGCATCTCCCCCCACTTTCAGCTTCCTCTCTCCCCAGTCATGGGGTAGGGGCCTGCCAGCTGCTCCCACTTACAGCTCCCTCTCTCTCTGGGCAGTGGGAGGGGGCAATAGCTCAGTCTGCAGGCTCTCCTAGCTGCCTTTTGGGCTTATGTATCTGTTTAGGTCTGTGTGCCAATCCAGGACACCATCCTGGATTATTATTCAACTCCACACTTGTAATTCCTGGTGCCTAACTGGCAAAGATCCCCTGTTCTGTGTATTGCTGAAGCTTTGAGAGAAGAGCTATATCTGGACCGGAGTGCCAGGTGGGGAGCCTCCAACTCGCCAGTCAGATGCAGTTTTTGGGTGAAGAAGCACCCCTCCCCGCCTCAGTCTGCCCTGTCTGGGCTTTGCTCTCCATCTGACCAGACCCATTGAAATACACATGGTACCTCAGAGCTAGGAGATCTCGCAATTTCTCCATCTCTCTTGCTGGGTGTTGTGCACTGGAGTTGTGTCTATTTGGCCATCTTGAGACCATTTATGTTGCACATTTTTTGATGCCAGGTACTACATTAGCTGATTCATAGATATGTAATCCATAGTAACTCTGGGAGAGAGTAATATTCCATAATTTTTGTTTTAGGGAATTAAAGCACAGTAAGCATATATAAGATGTCAGTAGGTAGCACATTTAGAATGTGAACCATTGCTCTGATTCTAGAACTCATTCTTTTCCCACCATCTTGTTTACATGACATTCAAACATTTCATTATCTGGCCACAAACTGTTATTAGGCAGATACCTATATCAATAGAAACATAAAATTATCATGTGTTAGGGGTTAAAATAGCTCTAAGTGAGCTACACTTTATCTAAGTTAGAGAATGCCACATACAGAAACTGATATCTAAGTCTAATTTCTTTTTTAATTTTTTTACCTGAACATAACATAGGAATAAAATGATTATACAAGGTTTGCTACAAAAATGCATAATAGCCCCTTGCCTTATTTCTGTTTCTTTCTTTTTCAGAGATAATTACTTCAGTTCATTTAATCAGTTCTTTGGACATTTACTTCACTTTCTCTACATAATCTGTTTTTTCTTAGTCACATCTTCTGATGCCCACAAAGAAGATACAGATTTGGCCTTTATTTTCATATATCTTCTGATGCCTTTTTTTCATACATCATCCCTATCTCTACTAATACAAGCCTTTTTTCTGTCCTCCCACTACTCAGTATTTCTGTATGAAAAAAGGCTTGGTATTTTTTGCTAGATCAATATTCACTTTTTACATTAATATGACAAGGTAGATATTAACCCCAGACAAACAAGATAATATATTATGCTTTTTCCTTTCCTGCAAAACATTTTCCTGAGATTGGCAATTGCATTATATATAATATTTCACATTATTTCACAATAATGACAAGTTATTGACATTAACTTGTCAATAAGTTAATAATTCATATGGAAAAATTTCATAATGTCTGAAATGTCTGAATTATGATTTAGTATGTCCAGATCCATCAAGGTTTCTATGAACTTTAAGTTTCTCAATTTACAATTGAGAATGTTTTGCTCTGGTTTGAAGCAATCATTCTAGGACCTCCCAATCATGCTGGAAATTACTTCTATAGCTTTCTTTTGTGGAATACTCTTTCATGGTCTCATACTTCTTCTTGGTTTATTTCTTCATTTTAGTGGAACATATCAGTAATGTTTTGACAAATGCCGCATAAGTCTATGAAGCTTTTGAGAGAGTCCTTGTCCACAAATGTCTATTTTTTTTGCATTCACACTTACACTTAGTGTATAGCTAGATTTGGTAGAAACCTTTATGCTGGAAATGTTATTTTCTTACAAATTTTGAAGATTTTTTTCATTATCTTCTATAATTCAGCATTGCCACTGAAAAGTCCAAAACCATTCTGTAGGTGACCTGTTTTTCTTTCTGAAAATAAATATGATGTTTTATTTGTTCCAATATTTAAAAAAAACTATTTTATTAGTTAGAATGGTCTGAAATATCATTTGAAATTGCAATTCACATTTATTTGATTACTGGTTCATGATTTTCATCTTAATTTGCTTTTCCACTTATTCTCTAGATGGCAATTTATCTTGCTGGATTAAGGTAGAGGACAAATCAATAAAATTATTTAAAAATAACGTCTAGGTTTCATAGGCCTCTAAATCCTATGCTGCACTTTGAAGTCACCTGGAGATCTTTACAAAATATAGATGCCTAATTCTCAGCTTCTTCAGTTGGTATGGCATGCAACCAAGGCATCAGTTGCATTTTTTAAAGCTTCCTAGGTCATTGCAATGTGTAAGAATGTTTGGAAAAGACTGATCTAAGGAATTACAGACTAGGAAATATCTGGGGCCATTATACTACAGGGCTAACAGAGATTTTCTTAGAAATAGAAAAAGAGACAAAAGTCAGGGCTTGGGAGCATTGAAAATTCAAGGCTATTAATTTTGGTAGAAGAGTTGCCTATTATAAATTTGGTGAACACTGGTAATAAAACAAAGTAGATGCTATGTACTTAGAAAGGGCCTAAAGTTTACTAAACATGGGAATGTCTGCAACATAAAATTCAACCATATATAGAAGTTAAATTGTTTTAAATATGAAGGATCAACATTTAATAATAAAAACCTTAGAAAAGACCTGAGTCCTAAAGGGGCTGTATTTAGTTACTAAAAAGATTGTAAAATATCTGCATTGCTTATTTCTAAATGTTTACAAATTTCTAAAATTTGTAAGATGAGACCAGCGTCTTATATGCCACTATATGAGAGAAGAGAAAGCACAGCTTATTCTATGATTTTTCAAAAATCCCATCATAAAAGAAGTGTGAGGTTACAACTGTCAGAAGATTATTTGTTTTCTTAATATGAGTCTAATATGAACTCTGAAAAGTATATGTAGGCTGAATGGCATCATTAAAAACTAAAACCAAACTTTCATATTTTCTAGGTTATTCTTTTTTTCCCCCAGACAATGCTAAAATCCTACTATTTTCTTTTGCTCTGAATAGCAATATGAATCTGGGTGTTATTACTTGGCTTGAGATAAATTCTGTCATGTTCTATTGACTCATACTCTCTGGAAAAAAGGAAAACATAAGAACATCAGTATTGGGTTAATTCACCTGCAAATAAAATGCTGATGGGGTACACCCATGTTGGGGGAACATGGCCCAGAAGGAAGCTACTACTAGAACGCAGTTAGCTCCATCTGATTGGGATATTTTTGGCTGAAACTGGAATAAATAAAAGAGTGAGGAGATCATTTCTCTTATTTAGTTTAGCAAGGGAACGAGTCTTTATTTCTTCAATTTTAATTTGCCACTGGCATTGAATAAAAGATAGGGAATTCTCTATAATATTTGTGTCTCATCTTTTAAATTTAATTATTTTCTATATGTTTATGAATAATAGTGGTGAAAAATAAAATGAAGGCAAAAATTCAGTATGGACTTCATGGTTCTGAAGTTAGTGACATCTGTTCTGGTACATTTCAGTGTCCCTTGGGAGCAAGTGCTGTGTGACACATCCTAATGACTCCAGGAAGCTTCTGAAAGGAGCAGTGTTAGGTACTGTCTTTGGAGGAAGAAACCTCTGATATTTTTGTGTTCTTTCAAAAATATGGTGCTGACATCCCTAGTTGACCAGAGGCTTGAATAGTAAGACAAATGGATGAAATAAAGAAAATAACATGTTTCCACAGAAGAATAATGGTCAAAGAACTGACTAATTTAGGCTTTTACTAATAGTTGGGAACATAATGCCTCGTTGTATTAGAAACAGACTTCAGCCTCAGCCTCCGTAACATTTTTCCAACAAGAAGCAGAAAGCTAGACAGCACTGGCTTGGGTTTTATTTTTGCAGCCGGTTAATTTTGCATCAGGTCTACACAGTCCTTGTAGCCTTTGATTTCTCCAGTTGCAGAGATTTGAAATGGGGTGCCCAGGTTCCTCTCATTTTCCTTCAGTCTATCTAGCATGCATTTTGCACCCATTGGAGGAGTCATAGGCATCCCCGTTGCTGATGGAGGCAAGGAGGCCTCCTCACTAGTCTGACTTAAATGGATAGGGTTCACTTAACAAAAGCAAGAAAAACACATGAACAGGTGTCTCAACACATTTGATAGTTTCTTTGGGATGTGTGTATGTGTGTTTGTGTCTTGGTGAAGGTGAGGGGCTGCATTTTCATCAAGCCTTTTCATAATCAAGGTAGCTTTGCTAACCTGTGGCCTTGCACCCAGCAGAACAGTCCTTCCTATTAAAAGGGGAATGCTCCGTAATGGTTTTCTGTAAATTACCTTTTGTTGGGAAGTTCTGTTGAGGCTTAGTTTCATCTTTCATGGTGGACACGTCTATTCCATATGTAAGAGGTGTTACATGTGTGTTCCAGAGGTTGGGATTTGAAGCCTTTCCAGTCTTTGTCCTCTGAGATAGCTGTTGAGCTCTGCTCAGCTATCATAGCTGAATTCTTTCTTTTGCGTTGAACACTGGGCAGCCTCACCATGTTGCCAACTGCTTCTGGGGCTCCTGTGACTGCCTTCGGATGCTGCACACACAGGCAGAGTGCCTTTGCAGGTATGTGCACCCCTTGCGAGCCAGAGCTGAGAACCCAGTGGGGTGATCCTGCCTTCTCTTGGGGGGTCAAAGAGGGGAGTGCCTATTTTTAATCCTGTCCATTTGTTGCACAATGGAAATCATTGTGATTTGTACATATACCTTAGGGAAATTTTACTACTGTCTAATTTATGTAACAATACTGTTAATTCCAGATTTGTTTAATAAAACTTGTATCTTAAAACAATAATAAGCAGAAAGTCCTTCCTAAAAGTGAAAAGTCACCTGGTTTCAAAACCTAAATCTCATGTGCAAGTAACTCACACCAGTTTCAGGTCTAAACTTTATTCTCCTTCTGGTTATAGCATGTTCCTTGCTTGGATATTAGAACATAAAAAAGTGCAATTTGGTTCCCATTTGACTATTTATTTGTGTATGTATTTTCTTCTTCAGCAGAAAGAAGGGTGAATGAATTTGGACATCAACTCCTAAATCCAAATTTCAAAACTATAGTAGCCACTTATTTGAAACACAGATAGATAGATACACATGCATAAATAAGAATAATTTAAAATTTAAAATATTCAAATTAAAAACAATT
This sequence comes from Cheracebus regulus, assembly GCA_963574635.1. Lineage (NCBI taxonomy): Eukaryota > Metazoa > Chordata > Mammalia > Primates > Pitheciidae > Cheracebus > Cheracebus regulus. Next base: position 27,406 of record CAUYQU010010919.1, on the reverse strand, counting down.
TGGAAATATCATTTAAGATCATGGAGTTTCTTCAATGTAATAACAAGGCATTTGGGGCTTACTTTACGGAAGCTTTGGAGCCATAACAGATTATTGATCGTGGAAGTGTAGGAACTAACATGACTCTGTGAATGTTTGCATGAATAAGCAAAAGCATAGAGACAAAGCAAAAAGAAATTTATTATAATAGTCTGGGGTGGGGAACCTGACACCCAAGGACAATGACAATCCTTGGAGATAGATTACAAAGAATTAAATGGATACAGCAACATAATGTTTTAAAGGTACCATCTTCTACCCCTTTGGTTTCTGGTCCATATCAGATTAGTGCAGTAATCTCGGAGTAGTCTTTCCTATCCTTGCTTTGAAACAGATATTCAAAAATTGTGTAGAGAATGAAGCTCAGAGAAGACCGTAAATCCTCTAGTGCCATTACAGAGAGCACCTGTTTAGCAGTTCTTGGCCAATCTGCTACTTCTCTGTGCCAGTGCAAAAGCTGTTACATTCATTCAATACACTCCTATGTTAAGCAACAGAGCAAATAACTGCTATAGCATCCATATGGCAAATTGTGCTTTTAAATTGTTCACTACTTTAGGCATCGTCCTTAAAGGCAAATAATAGTAGTTGCAGATGTTTTCAGCAGTAGGTTTTCTTTTAGATGTTTTTTTAAAGGAATAGAAGATGGCCTTTAAGTTTAAGAAATGAAGTGATGGCAAAATAGCAAAGTACAATGCAAAATCTTGGCAATGATATTATTGTTATTTATATTAGGGAAAAGTCATTCACTAGGGAAATCTAGAGCAAGTAAGAAAACAAACAACTCAGATGTTTGTAAAAGTGACTCAGGAAGTTTTCAGGTCATATTGTATTAAAGTTTTATCCTTTTTAAAGACACAGATTGCAATTGAAAGATTAAATTTCAAAATAATTCTAACTAGAGACTTATTTTATTTTAGACAAATGCACACCCATGTCACAGGAGACATGTTATTTTACTTTTTATTCACAAAGCATACTTGATGACTTAAAATCCAGATTTTAAATGATTTGTTAGGTGCTTTAAGAAGGTTTGTAAATTATGGCATAGAAGCAGACTGCTGTTTGATCTTTCCCTTTTTCTTTCCCTTCCCTTCTCTTTCCTTTCCCAAAATGCTTCCCTAATGCCATTCATTTGGGCAGTGCAAAATTGCCTTAAATGCTGTGATGGCTGAGGGGTTGGTAGTAACATAGGGTGGGAGAGAACGACATTGTGGAGAAGCGTCACATGCAGGAAATGTTGGAGGCCCAGTGTGAGAGGAGAATGTGCCCATGATAGGGAAGCCTGGTGTTGGGTGTTAGAACCATAGAAGGGCAAGGTGTGTGTTCCCATGGGGGCATCCTGGCTTGCAGAGTTGGAGCCTGAACAGAGACCTACATAAGGAGATGAATCTGAGGAAGGCTTCAGAGTCCCACCAGGTTGAGGAGGGTACTTGTATAAAAGAAGGATTCTCAGCAAACAAGGCAGATTCAATACATATTGATTAAATAAGTAATTATATTGAGGATAATGGGAGCCATGTTTCTTGCTGTATAGAAGAGGGAATTAAAATATAGAGATTTAAGAAATAGACTCAACCTATGGTATTGAGATAATCAGTGTGAATTTATGGTTTTCAATAGATAGAGAAGTATAGATGAAAAGTGGTGTATAAATGTATATGTGTGTATATGTGCATGCATGTGTGTGTATTTATTTATGCTTGTATGTGGGGGTGTATATAGATATATCCTGGCAGGCACCAACTTAATCAAGTAATTAAAGTAAACAAACATAACCAGTAATGGCAAAATTTCACATGGTCCATCACCCAATAGAATGCAATCAACACATAGCATCATTTCTGTAATATCTCTGCTAAGATGTACCACCTAATTTGAATCATGAGGAAGCATTAGACAAACACAAAGTGAAATACATTCCTCTAAGTAACTGAATAAGAATATTTTTTAAATGTCAAGACCATGACAGTCATTGAAAGAATAAAGTGCTGGCTCAGACCAAAGGAAACAATGAAAAATGACAAATAAAATCTGATGTGATTCTAAACTGAAAGCTTTTATAATAAATCATCAGATAATAGGTGAAATTTGAATAAAGATCAGCAAAGTAGATGGTAGCAATATATTCAACTACTTTTCTTGTTATAATGGTTAGATTGTGATTATGGAGGAGAACGTTTTTATTTGTAGTAAATACTCAAGTATTGGGCTATCAGGTCAACAACTTACATTGAAGTAGTTCAGAAAACTTTTGTAATTGTAACACGTCTGTTAGCTTAAGGTTGTTGTAAAATACAAAGAGAGAAATAATTGCTACAGAAAGAATTCATTAAAAACAAAAAGAAAATAGAAACAGAAAATACAGGGTTCAGAATCTAACTCCATTAACATTTCAAATGAACATCTATAGTTTTAGAAGGGCTCATTTTTCCAGAGGTACTTCTTGTTAAAATGACCTTGTACTAAGTAAAAATGCAATTAGAAATGTACCTTTTTCAAAAATAATTGTAAATGTAATTCAAGAACAATAGTGTCTTGGTGGATAGGAATAGTAAAAGTGGGTAAAGGAGACCTTTAAAATGCTAACATTTATCCTAATAAAAATACATGTAGAATAAGAGTTTGGGTACCCATTCCATCCTTGGCATAGGTATTGTCATAGAATAGAGTACTAGAAAGAGTAAGTTTGTGATGTAGGGAGAAAAGGATTAGTAAAATATTTAAGGGTAAAAGACAGAAACGACAAAAACATTGTGAGGGCAAACAAAAGTTATATCTACATAGAAAGAGAGTGGCTATTGGAGATAGCATGAGAAAACTTAACAAAAATGCAATAAGCACCTGGGAGGAATACAGAATTGGGTGATTACTGAGAGAATACTTTCCAAAGTTACACTGAAGAGTCATAAAGAGACCAACTGAGGGACCTCAAGATTAGGATCAAAAGAAAAAAATGAAATCCAGCAATGGTTGGTAAAATAGTCTAGTGAAATAATGTTTTGTTGTCTTAGAAATGTAATTTTACTTGCAATTCAATTGTTTTATGTTAAACTTGCTTCTAGTTTCAGATGACATCTAGAAGCTTCTCTTTGAAGACAGAGAATTAAACATCATTTTCTTTCTCTCTGAAGACATAAAAATGATATTACCTAATAAAATTTTAATGAGAGTAAATGTATCCTACCAAAAAGAATGGGAGAAAAACTATAATTAGTTTAATGACATAAAATACAGAGGCAGATAAAAATGGTTGACAAATGAATCAGAGGTAAGCCTAAAATAAAAGCAGGCAGGGACTGCATGGAGAGGGGAAGGACATGGAGAGTAAGAAGAGGACCCTAGGGCATTTGTCTTGAAAGCTTCCTGCTTCCCTCTGTATTCCTGTTGAGTAACGGTGGCCTGGTATTTAGCCCTATGGAATTTTTGAGGAAATGGAAATAACTTCATTGATGATTAGGGCAACATAGTACCTGACAGTACTTCAGACTTAAAGCCTGCTCTATTTCGCCATCTGCAGGACCCAAGAATAAAACCTAGTCGAAGCTCAACGCTCACCCCAAAAAAAGCTCTGGCCAGGGCAATGCAGCCTGTGTCAGAGTTCCCTTTGGAGGTAGAGAAATAGCACAAAAAATGGTCCTCCTATACACACACACACACACACACACACACACACACACACACACACACACTAGACAAAAACTGTATCACTCAGGCTAATTCACCCCTCAGTTCTTCCTGAATCTCTGACATTCTATCACACAAAAGAAAACTGATGGTTTAAAGAGAATGAACAATATAAACAAAAATTTTCCTGGAGGAAGAAATAACAAATCATTGAGCAGAGAAGAAAAACAAAAGAAGCAGAATGCAATGAACAAGGCATTAAATTAGCAGTCTAGTTAGTGCAAGGGAATCTCGTAATGCTTGCGTTGTGAAAGGCATAGAAAGCAATCAAACAGATTGAAACAGATAATCAACAGAAATAACCAATTCTGGGAGGAGTGGTTTCCTCAGAAAAGTGGAACTGTGCAGCATGAGTGTTGAGGCAACGAACTGCTGCTTTCATCAATGAAATTTGTAGACTTTTTTTTTTTTTGCAAGTTCAGGTACATGATTTTTACTATTGTTATAAATAAAACTAAAAAGAAAATAAACATACAAAATAGCACCTACATAGCAGCTTGTAACACAATGTTCGTAACTTCACATTCAAGGAAAATGGTTTAGGATAAAGAGGATTGTCAAAAGACCAAAACGCAATTACAGAGTTAAAATTTCTTTAACCAATCAAAACTTGAATAAACGGCACCATGTAATATTAAATCAGTGATTCTGAGGACAAATCTGAACAATTCTCTTTTAATGTAGAGGGAAAGGACAAAGGAGAGAAGGCGATAGGGAAATGTGTTAGACACAGATGACAGGGGAAGATACTAGATTTTTAAAAAATAAATGAGTATTGTTCTACAGAAATAACACAAAACAGTGCCAGCATAATCAAAAATCCTCCTAAAGAAAAATGTCCAGAGATAGAGAGAAAAAAAAATAGGCTACATGTAAAAGAGCAGATATCAAAATGGGATTTGACTTCTTTATGATATTAAATGTCAGTAAGCAGTGAATCAACATCTGCAAACTTCTGAGCTAAAATTCTGCAGCTCGATAATTGTTTCTTTAATGTCAAATTGGATGGGAAAACATACATAACACCAATTTTAAATTAGTTCATTTGATTAGCTAACTAGATACATGGGAGCTACCAGATTCAAGGATTATTGAATCTTCCCTTAATTCTTAATCTGTCTGGCCCTCCCACTCTGTAACAGAGGTAGGCGGTGCTGCCCAGTGAGCACCTTGGCCTGTGAGATGCGCCTGGGGACGTGGTGCTTTCTCTTACTGGGCCACTTCTGTTTCTGCTCTTTTCCCTAGCAAAAAAGGCCTCTAAAGAGAAAAGATGTCAAATTCTGAGAAAGAAATGGTGGAATCTACCTATTATTTTCCTTTTCAAAATAAAAATAACTATTTTTTCTTCCTTTTTTTTTCTTTTACCGTATCTCATATTTTTCTCAGCCACATCATGAGATTAAAACAGTAACAAGCTATCCAGATCTGACATGAGGTTGGCAAAAGAAAACACAAAGAACTCCCCACAGCATCAAAACTTAGATACATATCCATGGTCCTTACCAATGACCTTTGCCTGAGTGAACATGAAAATATCCATTTCTATGCATACCATTCTGCTTAAGACTAAATTTTTGAAATAATGACTTGGATAAAATTCTAATTTCTTCTGCATGATCAACTAGTTGAGTGATATTTGCAGCTTTACTTTCTAATTCTTTTTAGCAGCTCTCAGAACATTTCTAAACCCATATATCATTATTAAATGCCTTTTTAATAATAGTTTTAAAAATCATTAGATTTAACAGGACTAAGATATAATAGAAATTTGAAGTAGTTTTTATACTTATGCCAAATTATCCTAAAGGCACAGGATCATTTAGGATAATTTATGCCAAATTATCCTAAAGGCACAGGATCATTATTGGAGAAATCTGATTCTCAAAAATGTTTCAGAGAAATTAATACTCTTCTGGAGAGGAAAAGAACAGGTTAATCAGTGAAAAGGAAAGGTGATGGTAGGGAGTTAAGCACCAATTATTTTAACATTTCAGTATTGATTTAAATAATGTTCAGTGGAAGAGGCTGTCTTTTCCATGTTCAATACCAATTTAAAATACTTGAAGGAATTATTTATTTATACTTCTCTGTGGTACATTTTAATAACTTATTAAACTACTTAGTCATTGATAGGTGAGATTTTTTTAAAAGTGTACTTTTTAAAGAGAAATGACAAAGCAAGAAAAACAAAAACCATAATTTTGGTTAAATAAAAAATATCTACACCTAGATTCTTTTAAATGTTAGAAAGGTGCAAAATCAAATTTGCATTTTTACAAAGTCATTTGTATTTTTTAATAGTTGTTTTCCCTCTATGGCCTTCAAAATAAATTCTCTTTTAACATGAAGATACTTGTGAAATCAATCACAAATTTCATACTATTACTCCAGAAATAAATTCATAATAATGCATATAATGCTGGAACATTTATTATTTTTAAATGTTGATAATTTGAAAAGTAAAAATGTTATATTATTGTTTTACTTTACTTTTGGCTAAGATTAAGCATTTCTATTTATTTTCGGTTATTTGTCTGATAATGTCAATACTGAGACTTTATATTTGCCTTTTACAAAACTTATGAATTCCAGAGAGGGCAAACATATAGTATTTTCCAATGCTTTCATATTTTATAAGCACTTTTCTATCAATGATAAACTTATCTAGCTAAATTATGTTTCTGTGTGTTTAGGAAAAAGTGAGGATCAAATAAATTAGGTTATTGTAATATATTTTTGCATATATTACAATTCCCATTCTTCTCCTCGTTTTAGAAATAGAGTCTTGCTCTGTCACCCAGGCTGGAATGCAGTAGCACAGTCATAGCTCACTGTAACCTCCAACAACTGGGCTCAAGCAATCCTCCTGCGTCAGCCTCCCAAGTAGCCAGGACTACAGGTGTGTGCATCATGTCTGGCTAGTTTTTTGTTTGTTTGGTTTTGTATAGATGAGTGTCTCAGAGCTGGTCTCAAGCTTCTAGCTTCAAGCAATCCTCCTGCGTCAGCCTCCCAAAATATTGGTATTAGAGTCATGAACCCCCATTCTTCTTTTAGAATTCTTTTAGGTAATTTTGCTCATTTAAAAAACTTTAGTATAATATCATATTACTAATATTCATGTCTCTAAACTCATTTACTATTAATTCAATGTCTTTGACAATTGGATGGGAAAGCATACATAATACCAATTTTAAATTAGTTCATTTGATTAGCTAACTAGATTCCTTCCGAAAACACTGATGGGGGAAAGACAAAATCAACATGGCCAGGGATCGTATTTTTAGTCATGTGAGCTACCACAGAGAAAAAATGATTTAAATATCATCAGAACAACAGGTTCTTCATTTTCTACTTCTATGTTTGATGAGCTTATTTTTGACTGAGGTGAGGTGTGTCCCTAGGTACCTGACAACAGAAGGGTTGATCATTTTCACTTTTTTGTGTGTAAATATCTTCTGTTAGGTATTGGGTTAAGTTTGTTAGCACTTACTTATCCCTCTGTTAACTGTAAGGAAGAAATAGCATGTAAAGACTATTTTATTTATATTTCAATATTGGGCAATGAAATAATGATCAAAATATTATGATGTCATTTTATCCAATGAAATGAAACAGTGTTGAATATGCTTAATTAGGAAGCGGGGTTATAAGTATGTTTGCTGATGTCAATAATATTTGACCCTTGCAAAGATAAAAAAGCAAAAGTGTTAGCTAAACACCAATCCATTAAATTATTACATTTTTATAATTGATAATATTACTTTTGGTTATCAAATCCAGCCTGCATTTTTTTTTCTAGCATTCAGAGCACAATATATTTGAAAGTCAATGAGAGAAATTCTCCCTTTTTCTTTTTCTTCCTTTAGTGACACTGTGGAGTAAGAATGAATTTTAGTCTTCCCAAAAATATAATCACCTCTGAACTGGCTTGGTGATCAGCTTGTTTTTAGGAATGCATTTTTATTTAGAAAAGAATCAATATTTATTTTAAGCATCATCAAATCCTTGGGGTTGTTTCCTGATCTCACACATAAATGGCAGTAATCACATTTTAGAATAGTTTAACATTTCTGTTGTCTTTTAAACTATTAAAATAATAAACTAACACTAAATTTTAGAAGAGAATGTCAGAAGAACTGAGGCCACTCTTGTGTGGTTAGTAACTTATCTGCAGTTTTATTAAAATATCTGCTGAGACTGTTTATATGCTTTTTAAATATTCACAGACATTTAAAAATAGAATGCATTTTCTTTAATTTTCAGTGAAAAGAAAGCAAAACTTCTGAGTCACTGAATATGGACTCACTATAATGAATCTGCTAATTACGGATTATGTCTTGTGGTTTATTTAAATGACAACTGCATATTTTTCTAAGATCAATTACAAATTAGTTCGTAACAGATTCACAGGAATACTGCTTTCATTCAGTTTGGAGAAGTTCATTACAATACTGAAATTTCTCATTTTCATTTGTATATTGTACCCCTGTAAATTGTACTATTTTTCCACATCTTTTATTCAGTGGTTTCCTCCTGAAGTTAAAAATATTTATTGTTGAAAAGGTTAAAAACAAGTAAAGAAGTGTGATCCCCAATTTAAATATGAAACTCATTTTAAAATTGAAGGCATTCATAATTTTCTACTCAGACATTATCAGTGAGTTTTACTTCTTTTTCTCCTGCTACCCAATGTTGATATTTTTTACTCCATTCTAGTAAATTTTTACACTACTGCTAAGCAATTCTTTTTTTCTTCCATAAGGACAAATTTAAGAAAAAATAGTAATTGTAGACAACAATTTTTAAACCTTTAGCAATGACAAAGCTTAACTCAATCCCATGGAAAAAGTGTATATTCTTTAACTTTCTTTATTTTCTTTATTGGGTCAAGTAATATTCAAGAACATATGATATAAGTTGGGATCTGGAAGCAAGTTTCTAATATTTTACCCTAAAAGTTAAATTACAGGATATATTATCGTTCTAGATAAGTTACATTTCCTTATATAAACATGTTACTTACAACTATATTTAACAGAAGAATAAAAAGTGGTTCTCTTAAATTGACAATTGCATTCTTTCCTAGAAATTGGGGTAAAACATTTGTTAGGTATAATAATGTCCTACACATTTCAAAGGCTGTTAGTTAGCAATTCAGCCCATTTCTCAATAGGTAAATTCAACAATGATTTGATTCCCCGACAATATAGAGACTACTACAGTGGCAGATTAAGATAGGAAAATCTATCACTAGCAATTAAAGAAGTTTTCATTCCAGCTAGTGAGATAACTGATAGAATAATTAAATAAAAGATATGTACATACATGTATACTCCTAAAATCAATGGTTAAAACAAGAAGTCTTGTAACAGTTGGAGAAGGGATAAAAACATAGTTGGGCCAAAGAAGGCAAATTATGGTAATTGAGAACCTGTGAATAGATTTCTTTTTCAAGACACATCTGTGACTAATGTAGTATTTGGAAGATTGTTGAAAATAAGCACTAGAATTTCTGATGGAATCAATCTAAAATTGTATGTTGTTGAAGCATATTTAAAACACACATATAAAGTAGCAGACAGAACAATTACCTTTAAAATTGGGTCTGATTCTTGCATCATATCCCGATGTCCTCCCCATTAATTTATCCAGAAAGTCAGAAGGTGACATCGGAGCACTTCGAGATCTTGCACTGTTTGTTTCCTTTGTGGCAACCAAACTACAAATAAGAACAAACATGCAGACTTTACAAAAAGAAGTGTTTCCAATAATTGTTACCTACAAATATAAAATAGAAATGCTAAGCTAAAATATATTTGACAACAAAAAAGAAAACTTTAGATACCACACAGTGAAGATTATAAGACAGACATTTATAGATTTATAATCAATACTTGTAAGTTTTCATGTATATTCAGTCCAGTTGTCAGAGGTGGCATTCTTTTTGTATTAAACCTGAAAACAAAAGCCACTTCTAAAATATTAAGCCTTCAAATCTGTATTTACAAAAACCTGATTTCTGAGAGAAATTTTTAACCAGTGTACCCTTATGGTTTTAAGTATAACAAAATATGAAAATTCAACTGTAAACTGAAATCTTATTGCTTTTATTGAGGGCAAAACATCACCTTTCATGTTTTGTGAATTTTTCTTAGCAGTAAAACCGTATGTCTAATAAGTTAAACAATGTTTTTTTCTTCAGTTAGAGTGCTTCCTGAATTAGTAACACACCAAATTAAATTCATTCTACTTTCACTTACATGTCATTAATCTATAATATCTTTTGTTCAGATCTAAAATTTGTGTGTGAAGATTGAGAAATTACCAAAAATGTACCATGTGCACCTGGATATTATATTATTAGAACCTGTGTCCAGGAAAGGTAGTATGTTCCTATATTCTTTTCATCCAATTTTTTTCCTAGCAACTCGTAGTGTAGGCTGCTGCTTCTGTCCAGCTCTTCACTTATACAGGCTTCTCCAACAGAAGCTGGGCCCTGCTTGTTAAGATCCAATGATTCATTTTATCCACAGAGTTTTGCTCAGGAAAGTGATGCTCTCTGGAACTGATGTGTTCAAGCTGATGTCACTTCCTGAAGATCATCAATCATCACGTTTCCAGCTCTGTCACTCAACTCAGAACATTGCCAAATCTCAAACCATTTGGGTCACCATATGATCACAGCAAGATCAAGTTATTAAAATCCTTAGGTTTATGCTGCCAGAATTTTAGTAAGAAGTAAAATTGGGGCTTAGAGCCATCATCATTAAGTTGTCTACCACAGGGATATATGCAGTGATTCATGGGCACAGTTTTAAAATATCATCAATCTTAATGATACTTTGAGAATGAGATTTCTGTAATCACAGAATCACAAATAACAGTATCTATTAGCTATTGCCCTATTCTAGAGGTTACTTCTGGTTCTGGGCACATTGAATCAACTTGTCTTCCCAGGGACTTTCATTCTGTCATTCTTGCTTTCTTCCAGAATGAAAGTATTTCTTCTCTCTATTCTGTTGGCTCCATATGACTTTGTGGCCATTTATCTCTGATTATTATTGCTCGACCAAACTCCCTGTCATTGTGATCACTGGGAATTTTATTCTAATACAAAAATCATTACAATAATAAAGAATATTTTTTTCAAAAAACATATCTTTTCAATGACTCTAGAGCTTTCCTCTACCATCTGGTTTTAAGTAACTTTTTCCCATCCTATTAAGCAGCATTTGCTTACATTCCATGGTTGAAGAACAGGGTGGGAAAACATTGTAGGAGCTTTTGTAGCTACATGCTGCTTCTTCTAAACCATTCTCTTTATTTCCCTTGCTTAATCTCTCCTTTCAGTTATCAGAAAATAAACTCTTGCATCTTCCTACCAATGAATATAGCAACTTACCTTGATCTGCCTATTTCTCTTTTAAAAATACTAGATGACTATGAATACTGAACTGCAATCCTTCACATTGTATACTGAATGTGGGAAGATTATCCTAGATTATCAGGGGCAGTCCTACATGAAACAACATACAAGGACATATGTCTGTATAAGGATACATGCGACAACATCTATCCTCATAAGAAGGAAGCAGAATTACATTTGATGACAGACAGAAGAGGGAAAGCAATGTGACCATGGAGACAGGAATTGGGGTGATGCAGTCACAGACAAGGAATGCTGGCAGCCACCAAAGATGGAAGAGAAAAGGAATGGATTCTTCCCTATAGTTTCTGGAGGTAGCATGGACCTACTCACACCTTGTTTTTGAGCCAGTGAACTGATTCCAGACTTCTGTCCTTAAGAACTGTTAGAGAATAGATTTCTGTTTTTTGTGGTAATTTGTTACAATTGCCACAGGAAATACCAGTTTTCTAGTGAATTTATTGTTTTGGTCATGGTACCTTTCAACCCGAGTTACTCTTTGTTTCTTTTTTATAATCTCTGTCTCTTTATTATTTCCTTTTTGATAAGATACTATCATACTTTCTTTTTAGTTCTTTGAACATGGTTTCCTTTAATTCTTTAAATGTGCTTTCAATAGTTGATTTGAAGTCTTTGTCTAGTGATTGCAATGTCTTTGCTAAGCAAGCTTCTATTGATTGCATTTTTCCTGCGTTTAGTCCATACATTTTTGTTTCTTTGCAAAACTTATAATTTTTATTGAAAACGACATTTTTAGTAACATAATGTGGCAACTCTGGAAATCATATTCTCTTTTCTCCCCAGAGGTTTTTTTGGTTTTTTTTGTTTGTTTGTTTGTGAGACAGAGTCTTGCTCTATCACCCAGGCTGGAGTACAGTGGCGTGATCTCGGCACACTGCAGCCTCCGCCTCCCAGGTTCGAGCAATTCTCCTGCCTCAGGCTTCTGAGTAGCTGGGGCTACAGGGGCACACCACTACACCTGGCTAAGTTTTATATTTTTAGCAGAGATAGGGTTTCGCCATCTTGTCCACGATGGTCGTGATCTCCTGACCTCATGATCTGCCCACCTTGGCGTTCCAAAGTGCTGGCATTACAGGCATGAGCCACTGCGCCTGGCTGCTCTTTATAAAATGGACTTTTCTGAACTAATTCTCTAAAGACTACTTTCTTTATAATATGTGATCATTAGACCATTGGTTAATTTAGAGATCAGCTAGTAATTGGACATGGATTTTATTAAATTTCTAGAACAAATAAGTCTCTCAGTATTTGTTGGAGGCTCTGAGTCATGGAGTCATACCTTCAACACGATGTCAGGCAGTTGATAACTCTACTCATAGTCTACTTTCACTTGTGTGAGGCCTAAAAGCCATGCAGAGTTGAGAGCTTAGGGTCTTTTCATGTCTTTCCTGAAATGCACACAACCCTGGGTATCCTACTTGGCTAGAGCTGCCATGACATAGTAACATGAACAGGTGGCTAATGCAAGAGAAATTAACTTTCTTAAAATTCTAGAAGTCCAAAGTTATCAGCAGGGTTGGTTTCCTTTGAAGGCCTCCTTTGTTGGCTTGTAGATGGCCATTTTCTGTTTCTTCATATGATCTTTACTGTATGTGTGTCTGTTCTAACTTCTTATAAGCATATCAAGTATATTGGATTAGGGCATATTGTTTTACCTTAATTAGCTCTTGGTAAGGTAACAAACTTTACCTCCAAATAAAGTGATGTCTGGAGGTACTGGCAGGTAAGACTTCATCATTTAAATTTTGGGGGAAAAATTCAGGCTATATGCGTGGCCTTCCAGATGCCCAGGAATATATGCAGTTTTCCAAACCCATATCGACATATAACTCCACTGCTTTTCCATTTAACAGTTTTAAATGTATTATTTGCCCCTCCCTACCTCTACTCATTGCTTTAGGCCCCTGTGAAGTTAAAATATTGACTCTAAATGTTTTAAACAAACTTCTCCAGGAAAAAGGCTTTTTTGCAGTGGGTAAACTCCAAGTTAGGTCAAAGAAAAACACATTTGCAAATGGAGTCCTCCAGAAAACCTGCAGACAAGTTAATAATGATAATTCTTTAAGAATAATCCCTTAAAGGATTTCAGACTCCATGCTGTCCCCTCTGGTGGCTGCCAGAATGTGGACTTTGCTGTAATATGGGGCTATTGATTTACATGGTCACCACGGAGCTAGAGAGGAAGTGGGAAATACAGCAAAATATAATGCCACAAATCCCAGTGTTTTTACTAAGAGAAAGATGTTTTTCTTCAGTAAACAACTTCAGGAATCACTACAAGCCTCTGATTGTCAGAGTTTTGAAAAAGTTGATTCTCACAATTATTTTGTTGCCAGTTTTCTTGTTGCTTTCATGGTGGAGAGAATTTATGAAAGTCTTACTCTACTATGTTTTTCTTTCTCTACTATTTTTGCTGATGTCACTCTAATAATGCCTTCCTAGACTTCTTTTTATATTTGTTTACTATATCTTTGCTTTAAATAACCATGTTCCTCACAGCTTCATTCTGGAGCTCCTCCTCTTCTCTCTTTATGCGTAATTTTATTTACTCCCACGCTAGCTGTCAACTGCATACCATGAACTATTTCGTAGGACTTTCAAAAAATACCTTTTTTTCGTAAGTAATGTCAAAATTTTCTTTTATTTATTTATTTATTTTCATTTAGAGATAGGGTCTTGCTCTGTTGCCTAGGCTGGAGTGCAACAGCACTATCATAGCTCCTGAAACGTTGGACTTCTGGGTTTATGCAATCCTCCTGTGTCAGCCTCCTAATGGGGTCTCACTATGTTGTCCAGGCTGGTCTCCAGCTCCTGGACTCAAGCAATGCTCCCACGTTGGCCTACCAAAGCACTGGAATTACAGGCATGAGCAGCTGCACCTGCCCAAGATTTGCTTTTAAAAGAAAGGATGTCTTTAAGATTTTCCCATTAAAAATGTCCAAAAATTGTAGATTAAATATCCTGATTGTTATTCTTGTGGCAGTAATAAAGAAATAATTATATCTATTTATCTATCAATCTATGTATCATCTATCTATCTATCTATCTGGCAAGGAGTAGTCAGCACAATAAAGAAAAAAATGATTAAGAAGATTTAATTAAGATTAAAGATTTAATTAATTTTAGATTTAAGATTTTCACTATCTACCAATAATTTTGATAAAATGAAGGTAGTTTTAGTTCTCTAGGCAGATAAATGCTAAATTTTAATGATAATACTTCCTTGCATTCACACAATTCATATCTTGCAAAAGTCTGTCTTTTCTAGTAGCTTTCATTAACCCATGTCTAAAATATTTTTCCAAATGTTGCAATTAAACATTAATCTTGAAATAGAATAAGAAAATTTTAAAAAATCACATTTTTTCATCTCATACCAAGCAATCATTTATCCATTGCAACCAGCTATTATAGTAGTTTAATACTTGAATCAATATGAGAAATAAGGTATTCCAGTAGTGGATGTAGAGATGTCATCTCTGTGTACTTTTTAAAAAAGTATTACTTCAAATACAAGTAGTGGTAGGAACTGGCATGGTAAGTGCCATGTGATGCTTCCATTTTCTGTAGTATGTGATCATGTTGCTTACAAACTCCTGGAATTCTGGACATTTATAGGAAGACAACAAGGTTAAGTAATCAAAATACAACACAGTTTTACACACACACACACACACACACACACACACACAATGCTCAGTATAATTGTATTATTCCAAATTAATGTTTGAATATTTCAACTCCTATTAGCAAGCACTCTCAACATCCAAATATCCCATTTGAATAACTAGATTTAAAAGGCAAGATTGTTTTTGTTTAAGTATGAAAAACTCTTTCTTAATTTTTTTAAAGGTTACAAATTGTTATTAATATTTAAAATTGCATATCATTTCTTTTGATGTATTCAGAAAGCAATAATTGAGCTACTGTAATAACTATGCTTTCCTGAAATTTGATCTGATATTGGTTCTGTAAAAATTCTATTTGAAATATACTTTTGTTGCCAAAAATATTTGCTTCCAAATATATTATGTAAAAGTCATGATGAATTCACCAGGGCTGGGAATATATAAAAATCAATTTAATAGAGGACAAGAGTTTTATGAGTAGTATCTCATTCATTTATTTATTAAGCAGCCATTATTGACATGTTCCAAAGAGCCTGGCATCATGTCTAGAATAGTCTCAAAGAGAAAAAAAAATTATAAATAAATAAATAATTATATATGTATTTATATCGCATATATAAAACCTCAATGTTTAACCTTTTTAAGGATCAATATGTTGTTAAAATACTTTCTGCTAATATATAAATGTTGTTTATGCAATTAGTAATTAATCTGGAGGAAGGAAACACACTACTTCTTATCACTAACATAGTATAAGATGGAAGATGTATCTTTGTTAAGTAATTTTAGAAGGGTGTGAGGCATTTCATCTTGTAGCAGAAATTCTACTAAAATGGTCTGTTTTCTCTAAGAACAGTTATATATTTTATAGTAAAATGTCCCTTTACTATTCTTTAATACTGAAAATTAAAAATATATGTTACCATGAATGTAAATTCAACACAAAATTATGATTGTCTTGACATGGCACTTAAAATTAATAGAAGCATGAATGTAATTTGATCAATATATTGAGAGCAATACATGAAATATACATTGGGCTGGGATGAGGAGGAATATATAAGAGATGATAAACTATTTTTAAAATACAATACACAAACTTTTATAAGCTTTTTATAAATGGAGAAAAGTTTACTACTAATAAAATCATAGTGCATTTGTTATGTAAACATATCATATCTTATATCATGATGTAATCAAATATATGATATATATTGCAAAAATGATTTTTGAGTTCTTATGTAATTCACCACTGTGCTACAAACAGTAAAGTATATAAAAAACAAATCTGAGTCTTTAAAGTGTTCACAGTTCAGTCGATTACTCTGTCTGGTCTCCTTATAATGTGAGCAGGAGCTGAGAAATGAGATGATAATGAAGTCAATGATTGGTTGATTCCCTTAATATGCTGTGAGCAAAATCCTTATGTTTTGTAACAGGGATCCAAACGAAGCTCTACAGATTGATATCTATAAAATGAGAAAATTCTGAAAAGATTAATATTTAGATTTTATTTATGAATGGCTATGGTCTCAATGTTTATGACTCCCCAAAATCCAAATGTTAAGATCCTAAACCCCAAGGTGATAGTAATAGGAGTAGGGACCTTTGGGAGGAGATTAGGTCATAAAGCTCCAAATGAAATTAGTGCCTTTATGAAAGAGACATTTGCCTTGCCCCTTTCACCATGTGAGGTTACAGTAAAAAGAGAGTGGTCAACATACCAGGAAGTAGGCCCAAAACCAGACAATTTGCTGATGCTCTGATCTTACAGTTCCCAGCTTCAAGAACCATAAATTCTGTTGTGTGTAAGCCATCCAGTTTATAGTATTTTGTTTTTGCAGCCTGAAAGGACTCAAGTGCTAGTGATGTTCCCTTCAATGACACAGAGCCATTCAATTGCTCATGGGCAATTGCTTTTACTTTTAAAGATTCACATTGTTTACTCAAAAGAAATTATTGTTAGCAAAATTACATTGAGTTATTGGCTAAAAAGCATTTTTACATAGTCTATTCCTTCCTTTTCTGATAGGAGGGGAGGCTTTGCCTACAGAAAAACTTCCTATCAGCTACAATTCTTACTCCAATGTATTTCTCCAAAACTTTCTTATTACAGTCATATCTGAGCTTTGTGCTATGTGAACATTAGCAGACAGCCCTTAGAAAACTCGTCATTTAAGGGAACTAGTCATTTACTCATAGTAATAAACATATAATATGAGGCTCCACATAACCAATTTGGCATTCTACCCTAAGTTTTAAATAGCCCACATCATTTGTACATACATATTCACAATCTATTTTTTTTCTTTTAAGTTTTTAAAACTCAGGGTAGGAAGAGGCAGTGAAAAGAAACTCAGTATTAATTTAGAATGAATTTTAGATAAGAAACTTTACCATCAAAGCCATTTCTATTTTGTCTAATAAACTTCTTAGTTTCAACAGAACTGACATATTTATAGCAAGTTACTAAGATGGTTAGCAAATTAGCTATGATCAGTACTTTGGAAGGAAGCAGCTTTGACTTTTTTGAACAGTCTTTTATTTATGAATCTCCTCAAAATCTGTGGTAATTAGCTTGCCTCCCACACGTCACTTTTCTTTTCTATGCTGCACTAAGTATTTCATTTACTATTAACTTTTCTTGGAAACTCTGTGTGGGCTCATACACATTCCCATCAATGTATGTTTTGTAACTTAGGTATTTTATATATTCTTATTTATATAAAGACATGCTACTAGAAAGTTGAGACTTTAATTTCCTAAAGATCAGCAGAAATCGATTCATCCAACTATTAAAACGAAACATCTAAATGTAACAATAATATCCAATAAGATAAGAGTAATAGCTGGGTGCAGTGGTTCACGCCTCTAATCTCAGCACTGGGAGGCCAAGGTGGGAAGATGACCTAAATTCAGGAGTTTGAGACCAGCCTGGGTAACATAGCGAGACCTCTTCTCTACAAAAAATCAAAAATTAGCTGGAGAGATAGCAAATGCCTGTAGTCTCAGCTACTCTGAGGCAGGAGAATAGCCTGATCCCAAGTGGTCAAAGCTGCAGTGAGCCATGATTATGTCACTGCACTCCATCGCGCAACAGAGCGAGACTCTGTCTCAAAAAAAAAAAAAAAAAGTGGGGGGAGTAAAATATATTCACTCACTTTTGGAGGATGAAAATAGCCAATAAATATAGATGCTTTTAAGATGACTTTTAGTATAATTGTCAATAAGTATCTCTTCTAAATACACCTTAAAATTCTGAGAGAAAATAGGAAAGTTGAAGGTGAGAAACATAATGTGGGTTTGAAACGGATCTTCAGACATGGGGCCACAATTTTCCATGTACCTATTTTCAAAAGTTATTTGCACAGAGTGAAGAATGGCTTGCAGGAAACAAATCGGTGCCTAGACTCCTGAAGCAGAGAAGGTTTGGGGTGTCATAGAGAGTTTACTATGTATTCACTATCTCCACGAACCAGTCCTGTAGATTTATGGGTCCTTGTGAAAAAATTTCTATTATTTGGGCTTTTCTAAATTGTCGTATCAAAAGCAATTGATATTTCTAGCCACAGTTTGAAAAATAAGTTGCAGAATGGAAGATGTGAGCATTTTACTCATCTCCCTACGCTTCAGTGTAGGGGGAACTAAAGAGAAACTTGGTCACCAGGAATATGCGATGTTTTGAGTATTTCAAGCTAAAGCAGAGTGGGTACGAAAAAGAATCATTGCAGTGAAGACACCATCAGTGAAGTAGGCCTTATGTTAATTTTTGAACACTAATAATTTAGAAAGAAGGCTAACATAGAAGAATCTTTAAAATACTATTTTAAAACACCTCTGGAGACTGAGAAATAGCTAAAACTTGATGGGCTACTACCATCTTGATTCTTGTCACTGTCAGCAATGTGCAAGTGAAATATAATTATTATTTTGAAGTGATCTCCTTTCTACCTGCACTTTAATAAGGACTTGGGAATTTTAATTTTTTGAAGAGAAATGATAGCTGCTTCCTTATCTCTTAGGCACAGGAATAATATACATGTTATCATTTAATTATCTTAACAATCTTGTTAGGCATCATTACCAACGGATTACAGATGAAGAAACAAAAGTATATAGAAAAGTTAGTAATCTTTTCTAGGCCACTCAGATAATGAAAGTAAAAGCCTACATTTTAAAACAAACCAAAGCTTCCACTTAAAACAATTAGAATTTTTTTTTTAAAAAAAATATAATGCCAGTGCTAAAAAACACAGTGAAAAATGACATGATTAAGATCTAGAGAAAAAGAAACTTGAAGGTGATGCCTATATTTGGAGATTCCTTTTCCTTTGGGGTGGCAATAAATTTTGTTAAGTAGTACCTGAGAGGATAACAACCTGAACACCAGTTTTGCAAACTGTATAGGTTTAAGCAGACAAAAATTGCATTCTAAGATTCGCCAAAATGAGGAACTCACATGAGTTAGAGATCTCAAAGAATTATAACTTTTAAAATTCAACTTCAGTAAAAATGACCCAGAAATACAGAACCATAGAAGGAAGGTAAGTATTACTTGAAATCATCTCAATTTCCAAAACTGGAATGCAATAATAATCCTAGATTGCTAGCGACTTACCTCTTTAAATAAATGCAAACATATTAAATACATCCTTTCTGGAGGAAGAATATATCACTCTAAACCTCAAATATTATCTAATTCATGTGTACAATAGCAGGGATATAATACAAATAAGCAGGAAAAAAAGTAAAAGAGAATTAACTTAAGATCTAAAATCAAGAAAAATGTGAAATAGAAATATATACACCAAAGATTCAGATGATGAATTTGTCACAGTGATTAAGCTTTATACGTTTCAGTAGATAAAAAATAAGACTGAGAAGTTCACCGTGGAAATTTATTATAATCAATAACTAAGTGACAATTCCATAATTTAAAAACATAATAAAATTAAGAACTCAATTATCTTAACAGCATATTAGGCATAGCTAAAAAGAGAATTACTTGTTTGAAAAGTAGACCAGAAGGAAATGTATAGAAGGTAGCATGGAAAGACAATAAAATGAAAAATAGAGAATAGACTGTTAAAACTTATAGTAAAAAGGTCTAATACCTATAAAATTGGAAAACCAGAACATGAAGATGAATAAAGCAATATGTGATCAGTTAATTGCTGAGAATATTCCAAAGCTAAAAACATCTAGCTGCAGAATGAATAAATACTACAAATTCTAAGCACCAGTAAAAAAATCTTCTTGATACATCAAACGTAAAAATAAACACAAGAAGAAAAATCATAAGTACAGTTGATAGCAAAGTAATTTAAAATTTTTTATAGATTTCATATGGACTTTAAGAAGATTAATTTTAACTGCTTTTTGATAATTATTTTTGTTATGAATCGACATGTCTCAATGTGGTGCACTGGCTAATTAATTCAGGAAAGTGAGGTTTTGCTGATTTATACACTGTATATCTGTCTCCTTTTCAGTTTGTGTACCATACTCTCAAATGGGGTTTTAACACTTCCTTTCAATCACACTGCATCTCCTGATTTCATTTATTTTCCAGTTTTCTACATTGCTATTTCACATTTACCTCTCTTCTCAGTTTTCAAAATCTTATTTTCCATTCTTTGAGAGAACAGAAGAAATCAAGAGATCAATCTCCCTCTGCCACCTGTGTTCCTCTACCAGCATTAGAAGACATTTAATTCTATTTTCACTTCTATTACTGCGGATGGGCTGTCTATGCCACTAGCATAGGCCAAACTTTCAAATGTGCCTTAGATCTCATCTGCTCTTACCTACTCAAAGGTATCCTAGCCCTGTGTCTTCCATAAACAACACCCTCTCTACAGGATTATTCCTATTACCATTCAAACCATGCTTTTATTTGTGTTATTAAAACCAAACAAAAAAAAATCTTTAAGGCTTGCCTCAGCCACCTGCCCCTTTCTTTTAAAAGCAAAACTATAATTACACATACTCACAATGTCTAATTCCTCTCTGTATATAGACAGTGCCTAGCTTATGATGATTCGACTTACTATTTTTTGACTTTCCGATGGTATAGGCTGTCATTTGTTTGCTGCTGTTGTTGTTAAAAAACTGACAATGGCTGTATTAAAATAATAAAGATTATGCTTGTTTTTTTACTTTCAGTACAGTTTTCAATACATTACATGAGATATTAAACACTTCATTATAAAATAGGCTTTGTAATAGATGATTTTGTCCAAATGTAGGCTAATGATATAAGTGTACTGAGCATGTTTAAGGTAGATTAGGCTAAACTATAATATGCAGTAGCTTAGGTATATTAAATATGTTTTTAACTCAGGATATTTTCAACTTATGATTGGTTTATCAAGATGTAACCCCATCATAAGTCAAGCAACATCTGTATTTGCTCTTGAATCCATACCAGCCTTTTTCACCACTCCATCAATAAAATATTTTTGTCAAGGTCCTAATATTCTCGACAGAGCTAAATCCAATTGTTAATTCATATTGATTTTTTCCTCTAATAACACTTCCCTTGGTGATCTTATCTCATCTCATAGTTTTAGATATAGTATAGAGAGCATTGAGAAGTTTCAGTTTATCTCAGTTATGAATTTCCCTGTAATACAAACTATTGGACAAATAGGTCCAATGGCCTATTTGTCATCTCCACTTGGATATCTGACATTACATCCAAATCAGACTCCTACTATTTCCACACAGTTTTGCTCTTTCCCTATTCCTTTCAAACTTGGTTAATAGCAACCGTATTCTTCCAGTTCTCCAGATGAAAATTTTTGCTAATTCCTAACTCCACTTTTAATTTTTATGTATCATATCCATCCTGTTGGCCTTATCATCTAATTTTATCCATAACCCAAACATACCTTACCACATTATCTTTGACTGGTCTGGTCCAACTGTCTACTAGTTTTTACCTTTGCCTGAAGTGCTCATTGATCCTCTATTCATCTCATTAATTCTTACTTATTATTATGATCCAGATTTAGGCATAATTTCCCCAGGAAGCCTTAACTATTATCCCTAATTTTACAAAATACTACTAAAATGTGTCTCAAGCTTGTGTCTTTCATTGGTAGCACTTGTTGCAATTGCAACTGTCAATTTTTACAGGATCAATATGTGTCTATCTGCCTCCTCTGTAGAGTCTACTATTTAAGCAAAAAGTGTGACTGTTTGATTGTTTAAATAGCTCTAAAAGCAATTCAAAGTATCTAGAGTAACTAAATAAATATTTCTGAAATGGATTAACTGAATATAAAAAGGGAGAAGTCAAGCCTCAGAATTTGATTCTTCAAACCAACCAGTAGTCACGCATTGAGTATATGTTTGACACTAGAGAATTTCTAACCTTTCTCTTCTCTCATCCTTGTGCCCAGGTAGGAGTGATGCTGATGGGTAATAAAAAAATATATTGAAATTGGCC
This sequence comes from Cheracebus regulus, assembly GCA_963574635.1. NCBI lineage: Eukaryota > Metazoa > Chordata > Mammalia > Primates > Pitheciidae > Cheracebus > Cheracebus regulus. The sequence goes on along the minus strand of CAUYQU010010919.1, from coordinate 5,151 downwards.
CAATTTTTCCATAGAACTGATGTTTACATTTTTTTTTTGAATAAGCATGGAAATTGATCCTCCTGGTCTTAAAACTTGAAACTTATGTTTGTCTTGTCTGACTTCCTTTCTCAGAAAACCTGCCATAAATTCTCTTAGATAGTATCAAGGAACTGACATGTACCAATCACCACATCCAGATAATGAGATGCCAAACCCTACATCCATCAACTCCTGGGGAGAAGTTGAGACTAATCTCCCGTCTCTTGGGTAAGATCACCCAAATAAAGACTTTCTTTCCTGGCAATACTCATTGTCTCAGTGATTGGCTTTCATTGCAGTGAGCAATGGGACCTAGATTGAACCTCTGGTATTTGGTACCAATATTACAGAACAAAGATTTAGAAATAGATAAAAAATCAAGATGTAGAAATCTAAAAGAGAAGTTTGAGCCATCAAAATCATAGTCTGAAAATTGTCATTTAATGATGAAACTGGAAAGTTGTGAATTGAAATGCTGTCAGTGTCTTTTTAACCAGGCTTGATATTGCGGTAGTGTTATATTCAGGTCTTACATAAATTAGTGCTTATTAGGGGTATCTATATTCAGTGCTAGCTAGTTGCCAGTGATAAATTATAGATCATTTATGCATGAGCATGGCATGTTTGAATGTGAAGAGTTAATATTTGAGTTATGGTGAGGGTGGGGTGGAGAAGAAGGACTCCATTCAAGAGTGAAATATATGACAAAAATTCGTGTAATTATCTGAGATTTCTTAACTCTAGTCTTTATACAGTTTGTTGGTTTTACCTATAAAATTTATTTTCATCATACAGTCATTTATTTTTACTAAGCTTTGAAAATGCTATGCTTGAAATTAATGGTAATTGTTGTAACTTCATAAAACTTGTCTCTTTTTATGGCTAATAGTTTATTCCTTTATAGAATTGGCATCAGCTTATTTCAACTGAAACAACTAAAAGGCCATAATGCAGCTAATTAACTCACTGATTTGTATCTTCTTAATGACTTATTTATTTTAAAGAAAACTAATTAAGTGTTTCAGAATACACTGAAAATTACTTAGAAAAGACATAATAGCTTCTATTGTGTCACGCTCAAGATAATGGAAAGAAAGGCATCATGATGCAATGGTTGAGGTTCCAGATGGATAGCCAGGAAGCTTGTATTTTGTTCTTTTCTGTCATTAACTAGTTGTTTGGCCTTGGGCAAGCCAGATATTTTACCAGTACACATCTTTCACAGATAAGTTTAGTAAAATAAATGATGCAACATACCCATATGTTTAGAAAACTGCCAAAATCTTATGCTGAAGTTTGGCTTTTTCATTGGATAGCATGACTCTTTTGGTCAGGGATATCATTAACTGAAATGAAGAGAAATCCACTCAACCTAGTTTTTATGTTAAAGACCCCTGAATGGTGAGAGTAGTATCTCATAAAACCCAAATGTAGAAAAAAACAGACAAACTTCAGAAAAGACAGTATCATAAAGTTAAGAATCTGATTGACTTATCCCAGTTCATGAATTCAACTCCTGGTTGAAACTGCTTTAGCAAGAGAGGTTAAAAATCACTCTGCAAACATGTAGTTATAGTGGCCTTGACTGAAAGACTTGTCTCCTAGTTTTCCTTAAATAATTTCTCATTCATGACATTTGGCTTTTCATAACCCAACTACTGAATGGATATTTAGAGCAGTTTGGGGTTTATATTGTTTTGCATTTAATAATTCAGTTTTGGTTCTGGTATTCTAAGAAAGATTTTGAATAATTCAAAAGAAATCTATGAGTTAAGGTAAAACTCAGTGCAAATTTATCGGATGAAGGACTTCTGAAACAGTGCTCCATAATTTCATGTAGGAAAATGTTGAACAGACAGGTAAAAAGAGTAAGTTTCCTAGAACCTATGATGGGAAAGAGCATGGGAAATACAAGAGACTAGTAGAGTGTCAGCATGGCTGGAAGAGAGACAGAGACCATCAAACTAATAACAAATGAGGCTGGAGACCACTACAGATACCTGATCATGCAGTGCCTTACAGATCAAATTATTGACCTTTATCTTCACAGTCCCTTTAAAAGACAATCCTAGTGGTCAGAAAGAGAGTTGAGAGTAGTCTTGGTAATTTTAATAGCAGTGGGGATGGAGAAGGGTAGAACAATCTAAGAGAGGTATAATTAATATACTCCACAGAATTTGGTGATGGTTTGGTACTGAATGTGAAGAAGACTGTCTCAAGGATTGAAGTGGTGTCATTCATCTGGGGTAACACCTGCAGTTTGTCATCCCATGGCCACAGAAAACTAGGACACAGTTATACATGGTAGGGTTAAGAGTGGAAGTTTAATAAGGTGAAAGAAAGAGAATAGCTCTCTGCACAGAGAGGGGTCCTGGAGAAAATGTGTTACTGCCTCTACAAGTGAAATGCAGAAGGCTTTATAGATGAGGTTGATGGGGTGGTGTCTGATTTACATAGGGCATGAAAGATTGGTCAGACCAGGTGTGCCATTTGCATAGGGTGCGAAGAAGCTGGCCACTTCACCCCAGTCTTTTATTATGCAGATGGGTTCTCTACCTGGCTGATTTCATGTTGCCTAGTTCTTTACTGTATATGTGATGACAAAGAAAAGCAAAAATGGAGCCTCCATGTTGAACATACATGGCTTCCAGGTAACCCTTTTGTATTGGCACAGCTGCCAGCATTCACCTATGTGAGCATCCAGCTTGATTATCTACATCTGCTGTTTGATTTTTCAAGCTGCTCTTTGTTAGAAAAGAAATGATTTGGGGGCTGCTTTTTGTTAAAAGGGAAGCCTTGCTGAGGACTCCTTTACCCTCGCTATCTGCCTAAATAATTTCTTTCTAGCTTCTGTGTCAGGATGACTGCAATGGCTTTAAAATTGTTTCTCAAGTTTTTTCGAACTCCTTTCTTCAAAGAGTGGTGCCTAATTTCCCTCTTCCTGAACATTGGCTGGGTTAAGTGACTTGATTGTGCATGAATTTTGTGGTTAGGTTATCAAATGCATTGCATCTTCCATCTTGCACTCTTTTGGATCACTCACTCTGGGAAAGGTAATCATGTTGTGAGAACACTCAAGAAGCTACCTAGAAGAAAGTAAGGGCTTCTACCAATAGGCTTCATCAATTTCCCAGCTATTTCACTGAGCCATCATAGAATCACCTTCTCTATCCCAGTCAAGACCTCCTGACTGAGATCTTGACATAAACCTCATGAAAGATTCTGAGCTAGGACACCTACTTAAGCAGCTCCTGAACTCCTCATTCACAGAAACTTTGAAGCTCATAGGTGTTTATTGTTGTTTTATTAAGCCAAGTAAATATCAGGGTAATAAAAAAACATTTTTTACTGAGAAGTTTTTTCATAATAATAAAACATGTTGATATAAAACTCAATACATTTTCAATAAATCATAACATTTATTATTATTATGGCTATTATAGAAGTCAGGTCTTTAAGAGGATAGTTCAATTGAGGCAATGTTTCAATGTTGCTATCTGACAAAGGTATTGATTCTTCAATGCTTCAAACTTTTGTGTAGTTCCAGAGAGCAATAAAAGCACCCTTGATCTGATTTAGAGTATCAGTGTCTCTTTGGGAAGGGAGCATGTAGAACTTTTGTCTGGATACTACTTCGTATTTCCTCTCAGAGAAAAGTGTCTTCCTTGAAAAGATCAGGTGAAAGGTAGAGCAAAGACTTTTCCTAAAGCTTATAGCTTCTGTTCTTATTCCATGTAAGTATTTTTGATGAATCACTTTATTAATCTGGATGTTCAATATTGTTAATTAGGTATTTATAATAATTAAGCTCAAAATTATAAATTTAAATATGTAGCTATACACACACATCTCATTATATAATAGCTGCATGCATAAGCCTTTCAGCAAAACTGGGTTTAATTACCCCAAACAACCCAAAAACAGGTTTGGAAAATCTAAGAGGAAACCAAACAACAAAAAAAATTCAATATTCTTATAGAAGCAGGAAAGGTGTAGATTAAGATAAGTCAAAGCAGAGTATTTGTTCCCCTAAGTTGTATTCCATATACATAAAAGTTGGCCCTCTGTATCTGTGGCAAGTTCTGCATCTGTGGATCAAAAAACCCAGACATTGAAAATACTCAGAAAAAAAGATGGCTGTGTCTATACTGAATATATAAAGGCTTTTTTCCCCTTGCCATTATTCCCTAAACAATAGAGTATAATAACTATTTAAACAGCATTTATCTTGTGTTAGGTATTATCAGTAATCTAGAGATGATTTAAGGTATATGAGAGGATATGGGTAGGTTATATGGAAATACGACTTTAAGTTATATGAGGTATTTGAGCATCAGTGAATTTTGGTACCCTTGGGAGTCCCAGAATCAATCCCTTGTGAATACAGAGGGACGACTGTATAGGTATCTGTATATATTCTATAGATACCCACATGCATGTAAAACACATATTCTTATATTCATTTAGCTGTATATATGTGGTAAAAAAAATGTTATAGAAGACTCTATGTGCAATAGTTGAAATACCAATAAGTCTCTGTGATGAAGGAATGTACATCATGGTGGAAGAAACAGAAAATAAACAAAATAAATTTATACATAATCAAGACAACGAGACTACTCTACATTTTCAGAATAAAATAGCCATGATGATGAAATAGAAAATAAATGAGTGTCTATCTTGAATAGGATGCTTAAACAGACTTAGAAAGTCTTTACTGAGCTGACTGTGAAGCAGAAGGAAGAAGGTAAAGAGAACAGCTACTTCAAACTCATGGTGTTGTAACAATAGTCAATCTATTAAAAAATAATAACAAACTTGATCTCTTACATCATGAATATAAATAAGTTACAGATAAATTAAATCTAAATATGGTAAATATTTAAATAAAATATTCAAAAATATTTCAAGAATAAGCACATTTCTATTTTCTTACTCTTGCAGTGTTCATTAAAAGACTGCTGAAAGGGGAGAGATCCAAGATGGCCCATCACTAGCAGCTCAGGATTGCAGCTCCCAGTAAAAGCGCAAAGAGCCAGTGGACGCCACACTTACCGATAAATTTTTACTGCCCACGGACCAGGACATTCCCAGTGGAGGAGCCCCACGGGTCGCCAGCGCGACCCTTTC